>JAQQPU010000947.1:53800-68547 GCA_029168905.1 Artemia sp. Kazakhstan ARC1039
TATATATAAGGAAACCTCTCTAATTGTACTCAAAATCTCCACTAGTGCCATCCCTCATCTAATTATCATAATATTATCTATAAAAAAATAAATTGAAGGACTAAGTAGATAGGTCATATTGGTGAGAAGCCAATAGCCTATTCCTCAAATTATCATTTTTAGCAGTGGTTTTTCAGACATGCGGATAACCTTTGGCCACCCTAACGAACATCCTAGTGAAACTTAAGAAAAGTCAATGTTTTAAAGATACTGTTTTTGTCTGAGTTTCTTCAAACGTAAATTCTCCTTTAGAATCACAATTTTCATTTAGAATATAACTTGAGTTTTTCTACAATTTTATCATTTCAGCTTCTCATTTTGCAAAATCGTCAAATTCAGAAACTATTTGGATATTTAGAAAGGTCTGGTCAATAAATTCGAGCTTTAATGGGTGCATTATCCAGCAAAAACCAATATTTTGCAGTCCTAGGATTAATTGGTAAATCAAGGATTTACGAATTTCCAGAAAATTACTGTGATAAAAATAATAACGAAAGAAAAAATATTGCTTAGAATATCAAAATATTTTAACACTAGGTATTAGTTTTAGTTAAGTACTTGTATTACTAAGATGTTATTTTTTGTACAAGACCAATAAGACGATGAATTTACTTTATAAAAAAAAGGTTCCACCCCCTCGTTTTAATAATTGATTTTGACGACCTTAGAAGTTCGAAGTGGTTTCTAGGGTGTATACTTGTATGTTGTTCAAATATTTATATATTCAGTTCCTATAGCGTAATATTTTAGTTATATCAATATTAAAGACAATGTTGCTATATATGTGTTGAAGAAAATGTTGTAATCGAATTACGTATATTGTTTTATAATAAATACATACATATATGATTATTATATCTTGCTGTCTCGAAAAACATAGCCAAGGTTCTACATTTGGTTTTAGGGGTCCAATTCAAACCACCAAAAAGTTCTATGTTTGGATTCCATCTCCTCTTCTCTCAGTGCTACTAGCCTCTTCGTTTTCAGAAGCTAATAATTTTATTTATGTACTACCTACACTTACATTACACCTACATTACAAATAAATTATAAAAAACTTCATTATGTAAAAAAAAATGTCTCAATTTTAGCGGTTAATATTGAACTGATTTAATTTAGAGCACTGTAAAGCCGAAGATCTCTTTTAATAGCCAATGTATAATTGAAAGGTACATCCTTATAAATGTGTTTTCCAACTTGAGGGGGGGGGTTGAATGCATCAAATACTACTTCTGGTCATGCAACCAATTTCTTTATGCCTCCACCAGTTTTTCTTGATTAGGAGATAGGCAATAACTAACAACTGCTTGTAGCTACTTACTAAAGGCAGCATTTGCAAGAGCACGGTTCTATTACATTTCAACATAATGTGAAAGGCTCCGTCCGTACTTACATCAACCATGATATCCTTTATTCACCAAAAAAATAATTTCATTATTAGAATTAAACAGTGTTTAATCGCTCGTCATTTTGGGGAAAGACCCAGCTTCAAATAAACACCAAAAATAATCAAATTAAAAAGAAAACATAAAAAAAGTGTAGGGAAATTGCTTAAAAACTAGATGTGGGTGGAGGGACGGGTTTCTGCCCTCCCTATATGTACTATCATGAAACGTCTCTAGCAGGAGCGTTTGAAGGGGAATCAAGATATATCTTTTTCATTGGTGGATATCCCAACCAAGACTGTCATTTCTGGAAAATGTCAAATTATAATAGAATTCATGGTGCTTCGTCCCACATCTTTTAGCACTCGAACCTTGTGCGTCTCAAGACTCAAGAAATTACTTGTTTTTTCATTTCATCGATATCAATTTGACTACTTTAAATCAAAAGGAATCATGTGATTTTTTTTCCAACATTGTACTCTTCTGGCTTCAACTCACCAATTCATATAAAGTGAGCTGACCCCTTTTCGGTATTAATTTTAAAAAAAATTCCGAAAAATAAGTTTTTAAAAGAAAATTAAAGACCTTTTTAAACTTAAGCTCAGCAGATACATATACCTGTTAAATTTCAAATTTAAAACGACCAGAAATTACTATTAAAGAATAAATGAAACCCAAAACGAACAGAAATTAAATAAACAATCACAGCAAATAACATAGAACAAGTAATAATATAAATGAATAAATAGATCTTAAAGTGAGTAATGCTTAAATTGAATATGAAAATCAAGCTTAAAACAAAAAAAAAATATTTTGCTATTGAAGTACAAATGTAACTTAAAACGAACAGAAATTAAACCTACTGCGTCATTGGCGCTTTACTGAAAACTATATGCATCTTGAACAGTCTTGGAAAGTATAAACAACATCAAATTGAATATTTGATGTATAATGATATTAATTGTTAAAAGATCCATCAGTTCAAGAATTTATTTCACTGTAATTTTATTCTTATTTTCAATGCTGTAAGAATTAGAAAATAAAATATTTGTAATATAATTCATTTTCAGTTAAGCGCCGTTGACGCAGTAGGCTTTTGGTTTATATTTACAGTTAAGGAAGGGAGCAGTATCCAAACTCTTGTTTGTACTGAAACTATATTCGTCTTGAACAACTTTAGAAAGAACTAATAAATTAAACTGAATATTTGATGTATAATGATATTATTTGCTGAAAGCTCATCAGTTCAAAATTTTAATATAATTTTAATGTTTATTTTCAATATTAAGTACAAAAGAAGATATTTGTAATAAAATTGGTTTTCAGTAAAGTGCCAATGACGCAGTAGGTTTTAGACTTTTACAGTGAGAGAAGGAGGCGATACCTAAACTCTTGTTTGTAGTGATTTTTGTTCGTTTCAAGCTTGATTTACATATTCAATTCAAGTTTCACTCGTTTTAAGATTTATTTATTAATTTGCATAAATATCTATTGTATGTTTGTTTAAATTGATTGTTTATTTAATTTCTGTTCGTTTTAAGTTTCATTTATACTTCAATAGCAAAATATTTTTTTCGTTTTAAGTGCTGACAGTAGTATTTGATCTAAGCATTACTCGCTTTAAGATCTATTTATTCATTTACGTTATTACTTGTTGTATGTTATTTGATATGATTGTTTATTTAGTTTCTGTTCGTTTTGGGTTTCATTTATTCTTTAATAGTAATTTCTAGTCGTTCTGAGTTTGACTTTTAAGAGGTATTTGTATCTGCTGAACTTAAGTTTAAAAGGGCCTTTACTTTTCTTTGAAAAACTTATTTTTCGGAAAGACTTTTTTAATTAATTTTTGTTCGTTTTTGATTGCAAGAAGTTTCAAGTTTTAAAAATTCCTTATTTCAAAATCAAACTTAAAAAAAAATTAAATGTTCATCGAAGTATCAAAACTGGTATCAAAGTAACAATATCAAAGTGAAAAATTGAGTTTGTGTCAACCTCGGAGTTTTTATTATCTGATGTTTGAACTATTTTTAACAAAATAGCTATCTCAAAATTTTTATCGGATGGGTTTGGGGAAAAAAAGGCATTGGGGGGGGGGGGGCTAATTGCCCTTCGGTCTCTTTTGACTCTCTAAAAGTGAACTAGAGCTTTCTATTTTCAATCAAATGAGCCCTTTCTAAAGTTTATACGAACATCCCTTCAATAAGAACCATATATACCCCCAGAGTATAACTTACTGTGCCTGTCCCTGGGCCCCAGGGGTTGTGTCGACCCCGGAGTTTTAATATCTGATGTTTGAACTATTTTAACAAAATGGTCACCTCAAATTTTCATCACGATAAAAATGAAAGTTCAAAATAGGGATAAAATCCTTTTTAATAGACAGTGTATAATAAATTTCACAAAAAATACCAGATATTTCGGTCACATATACAGTGACCGTCATCAGTAGTAAAAATCAGTAGTTTTACTACTGATGACGGTCACTGTATATGTGACCGATATATCTGGTATTTCTTGTGAAATTTATTATACACTGTCTATTAAAAAGGATTTTATCCCTATTTTGAACTTTTATTTTATCGTCATGGAAAGGCAGTGTGGTCTCCGAAATTATCTACAAATTTTTATCGGATGGGTTTATCCATCCGATAAACTCAAAGGCGTGGAGGGTGGGAAGGGGTTAGTTGCCCTCCGATCTTTTTTTACTCTGAGAAAATCAACTAGACCTTTCAATTTCTAGAACTTGTTATCTGACCTTTGAACTGATTTAAAAAAAATGGCTATCTCAAAATTTGTATCGGATGGGTTTGGGGGAAAACCCGGCGTGAGAGGGGGGGGGGGGCTAGGTGTCCTCTGATCTCTTGACTCTTAAGATTTGAACTCTTAAAAAAAATTGATCGGAGGGCTAGTTGCCCTCCGATCTTTTTTTACTCTGAGAAAATGAACCAGAACTTTTAATTTCCATTCAAATGAGCCCTTTCTGAAGTTTGTACGAGCATCCCTTCCATAAGAACCATATATAAGTGAGGGGGAGGGGCCTAGTTGCCCTCCATTTTTTTGGTCACTTAAAAAGGGCACTAGAACTTTTAATTTCTGTTCCAATGAACCCTCCCACGATATTCTAGGACCACTGGGTCAATACGATCACCCCTGGAGAAAAAAAAACAAATAAACACGCATCTGTGATCTTTCTTCTGGCGAAAAATGCAAAATTCCATATTTTTGTAGATAGGTACTTGAAACCTCTACAGTAGTGTTCTCTTATACGCTGAATTTAATGGTGTGATGTTCATTAAGGTTCTATAGCTTTTAAGGGGTCTTTCCCCCTTTTTTCTAAAATCAGCCAAATTTTCTCAGGCGCGCAACTTTTGATACGTAAGACTAAACTTGATGAAACATATATATTTGAAATCAGCATTAAAATCTGATTCTTTTGGTGTATCTATTGGTATCAAAATTCCGTTTTTTAGAGTTTCGGTTACCATTGAGCCGGGTCGCTCCTTACTTACAGTTCGTTACCACGAATTGTTTGATACACTTTTTGCTACAGAGTTATTTATCCATACTGAGTCCAGGGCTGCCACCAGCTCAAGGAAAAAATCCATGACAATGGTAAGAAAAAATCCATGTTTGTCACTGTTGCCAAGGATACGAAAAACTTGCCACTCGCAACGCTTTACGTCCCTTGCAGGTACGGCTTTTTGATCACATAGATCTTCGTTCATACAGATGCATCGCGTAAATGCACGGTTTGCATTATTTCATGTGATAGTTCGTCGAATGCACTGGAATAATTCAACGTAAAAATGCAAAACCGTGAGATCGCATCTGTGTGAACCGAGAGTACAGCTAGGTTCTGACCAGAACCTCAGAACCTAGGTTCTGACCAGAAGTACATAACCGTAACACAAGTAAGAAACTGCAAATATGTGCCATGCTGATCTCAAATCTGGTTAGACCCTCACGTCCGTTTTCTTCCGGCTGATTTCTCCGTACGAAAAGATAGGCGATTCGGCCGGAAGAAAACGTTTGCATGAAAAAACGTGGGGGATCTAGGCTGATTAGATGCGCTCGACTTTCCTACTTCTGTTACGGTTATTTACCCCGCTCTGACAGAGCGAGATTCGGATTCGCGCCCCGACTCGACTGTTTTGCAACATGGAGATAAACGGCATTCTGTCGCTATGTGACGGGAATCGAAAACTGTTGTGATTTCCCTCTCTGCTGATAGAAGTACTGTGGTGCACAAGAATGAAAAGCTGACTGACATTGTGCCTTGAACAGAACTTAACCGATTCACGACATTTGGAAAATACAAAAAAAAAAAAAATATATATGCATTCTACATTCTATAACCGGTATTCAAATTCCGATCAGGTATGGTTTATTCGTGAACTTCAAATAATATTTTCAAATAAAGATAACGAACTTCAAAAAACGACAAAAACATTTAAGGTTCACCGCGAACACATAAGGAAGGATTGTTTCTGTTCGCGACGGTGCTTCCCTTCTCTCCCTTTTTCACTTCCAGCGTCGGGCACGTCTAATGAGTGAATCAGGGAAATCCCACTCGTGTGGAACCCGGAACATACTGATTCACTCTCATAAGTGCTGACACTGTTTCTGGATCCAGCTTGTTTCTTAAAGGTGTTTATTCAATTTAAGCAGCGAAAATTGTCTTTCCGCTGCTGCTGATGAATGTGGCTGAGACATAAGTATTTGCATAAATGCTGGCAGCGTGCTGAACATGGGGTTGTCACCAGCGTAAGTGAGCTTGCCAAGCTCACACCAATATGCCCCAGGTTCTTTTTTTACCAAATCGCCCAAAGAATCATGGATAATTCTGAGCTTCCGCTAGTCTCTGTTGAGTTGGTAAATATCAAAACTCACAGTAGTGGAAAACCGTGAGTAAATTCCTACCAAGTTATTGATACGGTCACTTACCGCTACCTTTGGGTCAACGCACTCCAGCTGAACTAAAAGCTTGTCACTAGAATCGACCCTTCTAATGATTTCCTCACACAGTCTTTGCTAAAACATGACACACTTATTTTTAACGGAAATCAACTTGCGACCAAAATCCGCGTCTCCACTCATTTCTTCACAGATCGCCAGAAACTTGGGCCCAAAGCAGACGTTTTCGTAAGGTCTTAGATTGTTCGGGGACCGCTCACTTATTTTGAAGGGGTCTGTTCTGTCTACAACTTCCTGTTTAATAAAGTTCTGCATAATTTCCTTCAATGTTTCCCGGACTTTCTTCAGGATTTGGTGAACCCTGACACTTTCACTTTGAAACTCAAGATTTAACTCGTTCACGACAAGCAATATATACTCCAGAAAGAGGTAAAAAGACGAAGCTTGACAATCCCGAGTCCCTCATGAATGCTCACGGCGGTGGGAATGTTATCAGCGAGTATACTCTGAAAATAAATTCTAGAGCATCCCAGTCCTCAAGCAACCTCTTCACAACTTGCTCGATTGCTAGCCAGCGTGTCTTTGACGGGTAAAGTATTGCGTGTTCGGCAACTTCTACGAACTTTTGACACTCGGCAAATTCACTTTTCCTTTTGGGGCTATAAGCGACAAAATTATACACGTCGTGAGCTAATTGTACTATTTAAGGATCTAGAACATCGCAACCAGCGGCCGAACACAGAGCGAAAGAATGGGAAATACCCCCAAAATGGCGAACCACGGCACATATTTTCTTATAAGCGCAGCCAGACCCACTCTTCACCGAGCATCACACTTGCATTATCAGACGCAAAACCAATGAGGTTGACTAAAGGGATATCTCTATCACGCATAGCTCTCCTGTACAGCCATTTCTAACTTACCTTGGTGGGGACAAAAGCAGGGGCAGATTTTTTGTTTTTGGGCACGGATAAAACGTTAAAACAAATCACATACCAGAAGTTTTGAATTTCCCGGACTTCTTCAGCACGTCAGCTGGTCCAGCTGAGCTAGAGCGCCATCTATGGCGGCAGATGTAAGAGTAGTAAAACAGCTGTTCCGCTAACCCATTTTGGCTCGCCGTAAAGATTATTTTCTGAGCAATGTCAATTCCATATCATGTGAAAAAAAAATCCATATTTTCTTGAAAAATCCATGTTTTTACTGGAAAATCCATGGAAATCCATTGCATTTTCAAAATCTATGTCAGGGGTTGAAAAATCCATGTTTTCAGGGATAAATCCGTGGCGGTGACAACCCTGACTGAATCTATACGAACAAAAGGAAAAGTCCAATCAGGGATCCGAATAGTTTTCATTTTGTTGCAACGTCTCAAATAGGTCCTACAATCAATAGTTCGGTTTTAGCCGGAGTATCACTAACCATTGCTTCTCAGTTCGATAGCGGAGTTCCAACTAAAACAAAATTTCCCCATGGATACCCTAACACTAAAACTATTGAAATAATACATCGTATTTAGAGAGCCAGTGGCAATAGATAATATTTCGTAGTCAGTTCCCTCTTCGACCGTAATGGTCGAGTCTTGCTCAACTTCAGTAGCCGGTTGGATCCTGTCAACAGCTTTGAGGTGATTCTTTACAAAAAAAAATTCTTGCAATGGATGTCAAGAGGTCTAACCACTACGCATTGGCAAAGACAGTGTTTGTAGTCAATTTGACACCAGCAGAACTAAGCATTACTATTGGAGCGTGTCTGATCATTGGCTTTGCATGGGCTCTGATAATTTTGGGCCAGCGTAAGGCTTAGGAGTGAAATTGGGAAAACCACTCGTCGTCTCTAAGCAAACGCTCAAGTTTAGGTTCAGTTTTTTTTTACCTGTTTCTTATGTGGAAACACTAGCAAAAGCAAATACTTATAGTACTGGAGCCCTTCGTACAAAAAGGCTTGGGGCATTGCACATAAGCTAATTAGAAAAGTCAAGATAAAAAAAAAACAAGGAGCCTCGTAGTTTGCTTCGTCTGCTAAAGGAATAGCCATTTTGCACTGAAAAGAAAACAGCCTCGTCAATGGTTGTTCAGTTATCGCTTGTTACGCCAAAGCTCATTGTCCTGAAATGATACAGCACAGAAAGTAGAAAGTGGTGGCCGAAGGGGCACACGTCCTGATGGAATAACAAGTATGTCGGAGGCACACATATGGCTCATTTGCTGACTTTGCTTTGCAAAAATAACTTTCGAAACAAACGTTTATTCATGCACATTTTCTACCATTTCCTTGATGATGCTGTTGTCATCACATGGGTTCTTTACAGAAAAACCTTCACTGTCGGTACACTTGATATTCTCCATTTCAAAGTACCCGTAGATTTTATGTAGGTTACAAACATGACACATACTTTCAAAGTTTCCAAAAATAATTTGTAAAAATTTTTTTTTGTGTGTGTGTGTTTTTACAATTATTTCACTCGATCTGGAATAATTCTTCTTCGACCTGGTTGCAAATTCAGTTCAGAGACTATGACAGTGTGCTATTCGTGATGTTAAAAAGAAAATTTTAATTTGTTATACTAAATTGTTGATAACCCTGGAAACTATAATAAACGCTCTTGGTACATTATCAAATAAAAAAAAACAAGTTTTTTAACTGAAAATAAGAAGCGACATCCAAACTTAAAATGAGCAGAAATTATTCCGTATATGAAAGGGACTGTCCTCTTCTCAACGCCTCGCTCTTTACGCTAAATTTTTTTATTGTTTTAAAAAATAAAATTTTGTGAAAGAGTCAAACTTTAGCGTAAAGAACGTGGCGTTGAGGACGGGACAGCCCCTTTCATATACAGAATCATTTCTGTTCGTTTTAAGTTTGGATGTCGCTCCTTATTTTCAGTTAAAAAAACATGTTTTTTTAATTTAATTTCTGAAAGTTTTTGAATTAATGCAGCTTTAATTTTGGCTCACCGCACGTGAATAATTAGAATGAAATTTGCATATTAATTTTACTTGTTTTGGCTAAATGGATTTCTCGAAATTTTGTTCTGACGTAACTTAAGAATTAACTTACGCAAAGAAACTCTATATTTGAATATTTTATTACGTATATTAGGGAGTTTATCCCTAGTCAATACCTCGCTCTTTCCGCTAAAGTTCGAATTTTGTTCGAATCATAAGCCCCTAAATCACAAAGGCCAGTTAATTAGATATATAGCTCTTTTGAAAGTACTAAAAAAAACTTTAGCGTAAAGGGCGAGGTATTGAGTAGGGGGTGAAACCCCTCATATACGTAATAATTTCTGTTTGTTTTAAGTTTTAACGTTGCTCCTTACTTTCAGTTGAAAAAACTTGTTTTTTTATTTAATTTCTGATCGTTTTTTGAATAATGCTGGGAAATCCGGCGCCCCCTTCATAGAAATGTCCTTTCCCCCGACGTAACATCCTCCACTAAAAGATCCTCCGCTGTAACCCCCTCCTCCGACCCCCCCCCCCTACCATAAAAAGAGTCGCTCCTGAAACGTCTGTATATTTCCAATTAACCAATACTATATGTAAACAGTGGGCAAAGTTCATAACTTGCAACCCTTCCCCCGGGAACTGTGGGGGATTAAGTCATCCTCAAAGATATATTTATTAAATTTGTGACTATGCTGAACAAAATGGCTATCTCAAAATTTTGATTGGGTGACTTCGGGAAAAAATGAGCGTGGGAGGGGGCCAAGTTGCCCTCCAATTTTTTTGGTCACTTAAAAAGGGCACTAGAACTTTTAATTTCCATTCAGATGTGCCATCTCACGATATTTTAGGACAAATGGATCGATACGATCACCCCTGGGGAATAATAATAAAAAAAAACAAAAAAAAACAACAAATAAACACGCATCCGTGATCTTTCTTCTGGCAAAAAATACAAAATTCCACATTTTTGCAGATAGGAGCTTGAAACTCTCAGAGTAGGGTTCTCTGATACGCTGAATCTGATGGAGTGATTTTCATTAAAGTTCTATGATTTTTAGGGGTCGTTTCCTCCTTTTTTCGAAAATAAGGCAAATTTTCTCAGGCGCGTGGCTTTTGATGGGTAAGACTAAACTTAATGAAATGTATATATTTGAAATCAGCATAAAAATCTCATTCTATTGACGAATCTATTGGTATCAAAATTCCGGTTTTTAGAGTTTTGGTTACTATTGAGCCGGGGCGCTCCTTACTTACATTTCGTTACCACAAACTGTTTGATATTCCACTTCCTCTGATAATTCTGTCTTTTACAGTTCCAATCTTTATCCTTGTCTAACAACAAAAGATGTTAAACAATACTCGTCGTTTTATTTCAGATCTTTGATATATCTTCCCCTTGGTTTAGTAACAGTAGAAATTGGTGTACTAATATTGAAATAGTTTATAAGTTTAATATTCGGATGTAATAGTGAACCTGACCAAGCTACACAGAAAGTTTTCAGTTACAGCATGCTCCTGATTTTAGCCACCTAATAATTTAGGTCATTGCTTTGTTTATTGAACTATATCTTAGTTCTGCGTTATGTGTTTTATTAGTTTTGCGTTTATTTTTTGTGTGACGTCAAACAAATGTACTAGGTCATACGTAATAGTAAACTGCTATTGTGTTTTTGATAAAAATGTTTATCATTTTTAATGATAGAAAATATACAAAACAGAAATGTAAAAATAAAGCGATCCGTAATGCGAGTGCTGAAAATATATAGTCGTCTGCCCTTTTCGAAGAAGAAATGAAGAGACTGATTTATTTGTCCTTTGCGTAAGCACTGTTTTTTATTAAGAAATTTTTTAATTTTTTTTAATTTGCTTCTATAAAATTCTGTTAGTTAAGAAAAAGGCAGACACTTGAAAGGTATACATGTTACAAAGTATTACAAAATAAATATACCAAAAGGAGTGGACTGCATAACTATAGATGTTGCTGCTGATAACAAAAACGATTAAAATCGCATTGCTGTGATTATCCTTTTCCAGTAAACTTAATCATTAAAGCAAAGGTATAACCTGAAAAAAGACACTCCTCTTGATGCTGCTCTTCAATCTCTTATAAAAAAAACTTTGCCTTCATATAACTGGTTCCTTCACTCAGGCCTGTCTGGCATCAAAGAAATTGGGGACTTGCCTGGGGCACTGGAAGTTCTTGATCTCCTTCTTTTTCTTGCTCCTATGTCCCCATTGTTATAATCACTGAAAGCAATGCTCATTTGAGTACTTAAGTACTGTTCATACTCACCAAAATCTGGCATAAACGTTGGCTGTCTTTGAGGTTTTTGCAACATCTTCATTTCTAACCATTTTAGAAGATCTATTACACCTTGAATATCAGGTAACTTTTTAAAGCCTTTTGATTGGTTAACGTGTTTACCAACACTTATAGTGAAGGCAAAGCTTTTCATACTCAGCATGACTTTGCTATCGTCTATGTCACCAATGTATAGAACAGTGCAACGTTGCGTCCAATCCACACCATAGGTTGAACGTAGGAAATAAGCTGCTGCTTTTGCAACATCCCAATTTACAGAAGGTCTAGCTTCAAATGCCTTTGGAACTTCTTGGGGCTCAAACCCATGTTTCCTGAAGATTTGAACAGCCTTTAGACGTATTGTGTTTTGCATTCCTTTCGGAACGTTTCTGTAATGAAATGTCACAACAGGACCTTTATTTTCAACCCAGGCTTTACAATTAGAGAACTCAGTTTGCAGCTCAGTCACTAGTCTGTTTATCTTAATTTCGTGCTCTTCAGGTACTGGAGGGGCGAAAAATGCTCCGTCTGGATGGACTATTTCTAAACCATTATTTCCAGCATAAGTTATTTTCTTTATGCCTACCATCTTACGCAGATCAGCCACACTTCTGCCAGAAATTATGCAAACACTTACATCGTTAATTGAAGCCAAGCTTTTCAAGATTTCTCTCGTTTCGCTTGCCAACACTGCCTTTTGTGGAGTTGGTGCGGGACCTACTAAAGTTCCATCATACCCAAGTATGACAGCTAGCTTAGGGGACGCCTCCATCTGCTCTGATAAGGATTTCGAATAAAAATCTAGCGAAATAGTTGGAAGTTTTGGTTTTTCAATCGATTCTGCAAATCTCATTTCCTCCAAGAAGCTTGACATCCAATAATGAACATCAAATTTCCTCTCTCTGGCACGAAGTTTTTCCATCCTTATCTGACACTCACTAGGTGACATCTGGAGAGCTTTGTGAAGGCAGTCCGAAAGTAAATTGACTTCATAAGGATTGACCATCAACGCCTCTTTCATTGATTCTAAAAAATAAGCAAAAAACGTAAACGTATACTCCAGACAAGTAATAACGGAAAAATTGCAAGAAAAGCTTATTTCCCCTAAACGACACACAGTAAACTCACTCAGGGAATTCCCTTCTCTCCCCCCATACATGCCACAGATCCGCATTTGAATGTAAGCACTATTGCAACTCTTTCTTTGCAAAAACAATACCCTAACACAAGTATGTGGATACGACCCTAAATTTACATTACATTAAGTGGCAACAATTTGCCTCCCAAATGAGACAACAACCGCTAGAGAAAACTGATTAACAGTTGTAGTAGTTAGAGCATTGATTTCAGATTGGGCTAATTTCCAGTCTTGGCCCATTAATCTTTGAATTAGTAGCAAAAATTTTGTCTTTTAAAAAGTTGGTTAAAACCATGCAAGTATGGAATAATGTTTTAGTCACGATTACTTTTGAAAAAATAAACAAGCGGTCAAAATAGGTGAAATTCTTACATACCAATGTGGTATTAATTAGCTGCAAAGACATATGATAAGATGAATTTTATTGGCCGAATCTAACTAAGAATATTGAAAAAGATACTCCCCCTGCTTTTTCTTGTCAGACCAAATTCTGCTGGAATTTCCAAAATTCCAGTCCCTCATCCACTATCGAATTGGGCCCACATTAATCATTTAAAATCTCAACTGTCCATAGCATTTTCTTTCCCCCGTTTTGTTCCTTGTTTACCTCACATATTCAGAACTAAACCCATCTACGGATATTCAAAAGACATTATTTGACATTCGTTTTGTCAAACTGAGCTCTAAGCTCATTGAACAAAAATACTGTAAAAACTAGTCATGACTTTGGTTGTCATGACTCCAAGGACCTCTTTTTTTTCAAGGTGCCCTTTTCCTTCGTTGGAAATCGTTGGAAAACGCATCTTTTAGTATCGACTTGCCTTACCGTACCCACACCTTATGTGGGAGGATCTTTCCATGAAGGATGTTTCATGGGGGAAGGGACATTACTATGAAGGATTCCCAGCATTCCCAGATTTCCCAGCATTCTTTAAAAAAAGACCAGATATTAAATAAAAAAAAGTTTTTCAACTGAAAGTAAGGAGCAACATCACAACTTAAAACGAACAGAAAATATTACGTATATGATTGGTTTCACCCCTAGTCAATACCTCGCTGTTTAAGCCAAAGATGTTTTAGTACTTTCCTCAACGCCCTGCTCTTTACGCTAAATTTTGATTCCTTGTCACAACTCTACTTTTAAAACAATAAAAACTTGTTCTTGCTGTTTGCGCTAAAGTTTCTATTGTTTTAAAAAGTAGAGTTGTGACAAAGAATCAAACTTTAGCGTAAAGAGCAAGCCGCTGAGGAGGGGACAGCCCCTTTCATATTCGGAATATTTTTTTTCGTTTTGAGTTTAATGTCGCTCCTTACTTCTAGTTAAAAAAAAAGTTTTTTTTATTTAATACAAACAGAAATTAGAATGAATTCAAACTTGGAATGATCAGAAATTAACGCAATTAAGTGTCATGCTGCCGTCACCTTAAACCCACTTAAGGCTTGAGTGTCGTCTACACTTAACTTCATATTTTGAGTTTTCCCTGTTATACAGATAGTGTATAGCAACTTAAAAATGTAACACCCAATTTAAGTTTATTAATCTGTTATGGCACTAATATCATCGTTTTTTATCCTCTTGAGTCCATTTCTTTCAAATTTATAAAGATTAGTTTCTAAATAAAACTTTCAACTTAAGTAATCTAATTATATTTTCATTCATTAGAAAATGGCACTCTAGCCCTTCGGTTTTTTGATTACGCAGCGACGCAACACCAAGTTGTGTTAATGTGCATTATTTGTTAACTTGATTTCACTGTTCACTGTGGCAATTCTATTCGTTTTAGGATTTATTTTCTTATTCTTAGTGGCTTCTGTTTCTTGTAAATTTGACTTTCTATGAGCAAATTCCTGCCCGTTTTTAGTTTTAAATGGACTTCTTACTTTTTTTTTGAAAACCTTGTTTTTTTAAAATTTAATTTTCGTTCGTTTTTTCTATTAACACAGCTGAAAAGCATAAATACCAACTTCGGTAGTGACGCCACACCAAGTTGTGTTAATATGCATTCTTTGTTAGGTTGATT
>JAQQPU010000947.1:68947-82648 GCA_029168905.1 Artemia sp. Kazakhstan ARC1039
CCCCTTTCATATACGGAATAATTTCTGTTCGTTTTAAGTTTTAATGCCGCTCCTTACTTTCAGTTTAAAGAATTTTTTTTTATATTTAAAGGTTGCGAAAGCGGGGGGTTCTGGGGGCGGCAGCCCCCCAACTGTGCCTCCTAATCCCTGTACGTTTTAAAGTTCGACCTTGTAACTCAGCCTCTTTAACTCTTTAGAAAACGTAGTTTTTTTCAACTAATTCCTAAAAAACAAGTACCTTTCCATTACATAAGAAATCCCAAATATTTTACCGGCGTTTTAGACAGTCCTCAATTTTAAACCGAAAAAAAAAATTGACCTGGTAATTTTATTTCTAACCTCGAATCAGAAGATTTCCGTACTTTGAGCAAAGCATTTTGTTCAATAATTGCAACAATAATTTTCGAAGATTTTGGTTTAACACATTTCTTTCGGGAAATAATAGAAAAGAAGTAAACTATACGCCAATACCACCTTGTTTAAGTATACAAATGATTTCAGCTTGAAAGTAAACAGCTACCTTAGTGGTTAGGAGAAAAATATCCAATTGTGTACGTGCTGTTTTTAAGTTTTAATTAATTCCTTTTAGTCTAGTCCTTGTTTTATAACAGCGAAGATCCGTTGTACGTACATTATTCTGAAAGGTATTTTACTTATAATACATCTAAGGCAGTGGTTTCCAACCTTTATTTTATCGAGGCTCCTTTAAAAAGGCTTGTTCATATGGTGCCTCCCTCCGTTCTAGAGAATAATAGAAACACAAAATTGTTAGTATCAGAAAGTTTATTAAGACAAATTTTTACAAACAAAGAAAAGGAAACACAATTCTTATTATTATCTGATAATAAGGTGCCTGTGCTTGCATATTAGCGCACAATTAGTCAAATCTTTATCAATGATGAGATAGCTACATGGAGCTCCCTTTCTACTACCAAACGAACACAACATTCCGGTTTCATTTCAGCTAATACAAACAATCCTGTTTGATTTTCAACTTATATCCCGTACTTTAAAGTTACTGTTGAAAAAGTGTGTGTTTCTTATTTACCTATTATTATAAAACAACATTTTGCTCACAAAAGCTCAAAAAATAATATCTACAACAGTTTTTTGGTAGCAAGAAATATCTTCTAGGGAGGAAAGGGAGAGATAAATCTCCGTGAAGTACCTGAAAGAAATGCTGATTTTATGCATTGCTAATATTATAAAAGAAATTTGACTAATTGGCTTGGTAATTAAAATTATATTTTTCATGACTTACAAAAAAAATGTTAAGTGTCTTCAGATATTTTGCGTGACTGCAGTTTTAATCTCACTTGACTTTTGGCCGATCTTGGCTAGTTTTTGCGCCGTCCCTTAGACTAGTCAGTACCTCTAAGGCTGGAAAGCGCTGTTTTAAGACATCATTGGTTTGACAAAATTTTCAACAATGACAATTACCGAGTATATAATTAAAATACTGATAAATCTCTTGCTGCTGTTTCCGTTTAACCACAGAGAAACAGAGTTTAATTGTTATAAATATCTTGAAACAAAAGCATTTCGTTCTTTCTACTTGCTTAAAATTTTATAGGATAGAAATAATTAGGGTTTGCATAGACTGTAAAAAAAATTGACATAGTAACAGCATGTAAAACCAAGAACAAGAAAAATAAGTCGGGTCTAGATACTTTCCTTTCTAAGATTAAAAAAACATCTTATTAATCTTTAATCGTTTTATTCAATGGAAAGTAAGAAGCAACATTGAAACTCAAAACGAACAAAACTATTCCATATTTGAGAGGGCTGCCCCCTCCTCAATCCCTCGCTCTTCGCGCTAAAGTTTTTTAGTACTTTATAAAAAAAACATCTTATTTTAATTAAACGGCCTTGTGTTTCGGGAATCGTTCTCAAAGAACAAGGACAAAAAGTCAAGCTTTAGCGTAAAGAGCGAGGTATTGAGGATGGAGTAGTCTCCTCGTATGTGAAATTATTTCTTCTCGTTTTCAGTTTCAATGTTGCTCCTTACTTTGCTCCTTTTGCCCCCAACTCTCGTCAGCTCGCCGTAAGAACGCTACGGTGGTTCGGCCACTTAATTCCCATGCCAGCAGAAGTACCCACCAGCACACTTTAATTTTGATCCCCCTGAACATGGCTGGAACATGGAGGCAATGAGTCACGTCCCTCTCTACGCTGCACCACCAGCAGGAGCTCTGAGTCAAGTAAGTCAAGTCCTCACTTTCCGTTGAAAAAAATATTTTTTTCTATATTTAATTTCTGATCGTTTTCCAAATAATGCCAGGAAATCCGCCCCACCTCCATGATAAATTCCCCCAGAAAAAATCTTTCTGCATGGAAATTTCCTCCCACATAAAATCCTCCCCTCCCCCTCCCCTGGACAATCCAATCCTTGCTGAAACTTTCCCCTGAAAAACTCCGCCTGGAAAAGTCTCCTTTGCCTACTTTCATTTGAATTTTTTTTTTTTTTTTTTAATAAAGCCCCTCCCACTTCCTGGAAAATTTTCCTTGGAAATCCCCCCCTCCTAATAGAAGTCTGCGGCAAATTCCCCCTGGAGAATTTCTCCCTACCATACGGACAAATACTCCAGATAATTCCAACCACACTGAAAATTTCCCTGGGAAAATTCCGCCACATGTATAACTGAGTCATAAAAGAGAAAGTAAGACAGATAAAATATTTTCCCATAGGAATTCTGGCAACTTTCCCACCGTGTAATATTTTCCGTGGAAAATTCACCCCTGGAAACTTCCCTACTCACGGGAAATTCTTACCGAGGAAAATTCCCCGCAGATATTTCCGCCCCCCCCCGACCCCCCAAAAAAATGAATTTCCGTATACATCCCAATAATAAACACTGTATGTAAACAATGGGCAAATTTTAGAACTTACAACCCTTTCCCGAGGGGCTGTGGGGCATCATGTCATCCCTGAAGGCATGTTTATTAGACCTTTCAACTTTACTGAACAAGATGACTATCTCAAATTTTTGATCATATGATTCTGGAGAAAAACGGGGCGTGGGAGGTGGTATAGCAACCCTCCAATCGTTTTGGTCACTTAAAACGACGCTAGAAATTTTAATTTCCGTCTAAACGAGTCCTCTCCCGGTCTTCTAGGAACACTGGATCGATACGATCACTCCTAGGAAAAAAATAAACAACAAAAAAAATAAACAAACAAACACAGATCCGTTGTCTTTCTTCTGGGGAAAAATACAGAATTCCAAATTTTTGTAGCTGAGACCTTGACACCTCTACAGTAGGGTTCTTTGATGCTCCGAATCTGATGGTGCAATTTTCAATAAGATTTCTTGTTTTATTTGGGAGGTGTTTGCCCCCTTTTTCTAAAATCCTGCAAATTTTCCCAGGCTCGTAGCTTTTGATAGGTAATATTAAAGTTAATGAATTTTGTGCATGTAGAATCAGCATAAAAAGTTAATTCGTTTAATGTATATATTGTTATCAAAATTCTTTGTTTTAGAGTCTCGGTAACTATTTCCCCGAGCTACTCCTTACTTATAGTTCTTAACCACCAACTGTTTAATACACTTTAAAATAAATTGTTTGGCTCAAAATATTTTTTGACGTGACAAAAGACAACAATTGGGGTGACAAAATTTTGACATGACAGAAAATTGAATATAATTTACATATACTTTTTAGCACGGAGGCATAGGAGAGTAATGTCTTTTTCTCTTTGATTCGACTATCTTGGGAATATTAGTCCTATTTCTAACTGTGCTTTCATTTGTTGGTTTTGCAGATAATAATTCATGCGGAAGTGCTTAAATACAAAATGACCCCCACCTGCTCATATATGAAGGGTTCCTTGCTAAAATAAATAAAGATTACTTGAAATTTTCTAAGTGAAAATAAATGGAAGTCGATATTTCCCAAGGGAATCCCAAGGGTACTAGGTTCTGGTTTGTCGACATGTTAAGATATTTGAACAACTTCGAAGTGCTCAAAATATATGAAGTCTCGAAGAGAATAACATCAAATTAGATTTAGTTGATTTTATTGCTCTCACATTGTAGCAGAGTGATATCCCATCCTCTTTTAAAATTGGTCTTGATATTTTCTACTAAAACCAAAAGTAAGCGACTGAACTTGATTCACTATCCGTCAGTAGCTTATTTTTTCAGTAAAGTTTTAATGGATGACTTGATCAATATACTTTTCATACTCAGTTCCGTGTAAAAAGATGCTGGGAGTGCTTTTTCCAGTGACGGGGAGAGGATACCATCAATAACTCTATTCGACAGAAGGGGAGAGATTAAACTTTTCTTGTCAGAAAAGTACTCCCTCCCCTCTGTTTGTAATCTTGCTTTCATGAATTCTGAAAAATATTGACGAGTTACTACATTAGTTTTAAAAAAGTGCGAAAATAATGATTAAATATTATCGAATTTGACTTTATTAGTAAGTAAGTATATTTAGTGAATATAAAGTACATTTAAGAAACTCCAATTTTCATCTCATATTCAACAACCACTTACTGAACTTATGGTACGTCTCTCAATTTGTAGCAGTGTTGTAAAATTCCATTTCTGGGATTCTGGCACTTCCAAGAATATTATTGCTCAAATGGTCCTGAAGATAACAAGTTTAACAAGTAGACAGAAGAAGCGAACATAATCTGGCTGCACTGGGTTTCGATCACTTCTAGGTTTACATTTTGAAGAGATTATCGTATTTCAGGATAAAATTGCACTTCTTAAGTAGAAAAGTATTTTTTTTAGGAAACTGCCACGACCAAAAATTTTGAGTGTTAAATCTTTAAGGAGCTATCCCACAGACTTGTTTTTTTTATAATACACTACTTTGATTGAACTTTAAGAAAATGTGTTAGAAAGAGGTAAACTTTGATTCCATACTGAAGCAAAATATGTAGAAGATGGGATTAGTTTTGGGTTCCTGAATAGAATTAAATAAAAAACACAAGTTTTTTCAACTGAAAGAAAGGAGCAACATTAAAATTTAAAACGAACATAAATTATTACGTATATGAGGGGTTCGCCCCTTTGTTAATACCTCACTCTTTATGCTAAAGTTTGAATTTAGTTCAATTCTTCAAGAATGACCCCTGAATCACAAAGGCCGTTTAATTAGAATAAATAGCTCTTTTGAAATTACTAAAAAAAACTTTACCGTAAAGAGCGAGGTATTAACAAGGAAGCGAACCCCTAATATACGTAATAACTTATGTTCGTTTTAAGTCTTAATGTTACTGCTTACTTTCAGCTGAAAAAATCTTATTGTTTTTATTTAATTTCTGATTGTTTTTAAATAATGCTGGAAAACCCGGTGCCCCCTTCATGGAAAATTCTCTTCCCTCATAAAAAAATCCTCCGTGGAAATATCTTCCCCCGTAACCTACTCCCTCTGACCCCCCACCCCCCAACCAGAAAAAATCCCCCCTGAAAACATCTGAATAATTCTCTATAACCAATACTACATGTAAAGAAGGGGCAGAGTTCATAACTTGCAGCCCTTCCCCCGTGAACCATGGGGACCAAGTCATTCCCAAAGGCATAGTTATTAGATTTCTCGGCTATGCTCAACAAAATGACTATCTCAAAATTATGAATCGGTGACTTTGAGAATAAAATGATCATGGGAGGGGGCCTAGTTGCCCTCCATTTTTTGGTTACTTAGAAAGGGCACTAGACCTTGTATTTTCCGTTTTAATGAGCCATCTTGCAATATTCTAGGACCACTGGGTCGATACGATCACCCCATAAAAAAAAACACGAATCCGTGATCTCTCCTCTGGCAAAAAATACAACATTCCCCATTTTTGCAGATAGGAGCTTGAAACCTCTACAAAAGGGTTCTCTGATACGGTGTGATTTTCATTAAGATTCTATGACTTTTAGGTGTTTCCTCTTTTTTAGAAAATAAGACAAATTTTCTCAGGCTCGCAACTTTTGATGGGTATGACTAAACTTGCTGAATATATTTGAAATCAACGTAAAAATCTGATTCCTTTGATGTATCTATTGGTATCAAAATTGCGTTTTTTTGTAGAGTTTCAGTTACTATTGAGCCGGGTCGCTCCTTACGTAAATTTCGTTACCACGAACTGTTTGAAAGGTTGGGGAAAAGACACTGTCAAATATCTTTCCTAGCTCTAACTCAGCTGCTAAACAAAAGTTCTTTGAGATTTTGTGGTTTATAATTGTGTCATGAAAAAAAGAGAGAATGGATAAAATTAAACAACTTCGTTTTTTTAATACTGTTATTCTACCTCTACGCCACACGTCACCACACCTCATTTTGATTAAGTCAGAAAATTTCGATAATAAACAATTTAATGCATCCGTATTTTTTCCAATGCCTCCCACGATTTGATTTTATACGTAATCTGACTATGGGTTTCAAACATGTTTATAATACATAGTTCAGTAGAAATTTAACCTCATTGCCAATTTAGCGGTTTTTCCAAACTTTCAAGAACTACAAAAAAAAGAAACAAGAACATTTTGCCTTTTCGTGTATCACCTTTGCGCCTGGAATGTTTTTCTTTTGCGAGGATTCAAGTTGTTCCACAGATTACAACGTTTAGATACAATCCTAACATCCTTATAAATATGAGCTACCTGTGGCAGTCCTTTATACATGAACTGAATTGGATACCAATCAGGAGTTGAAAACTTTCCATTGACTCGTCCTATTTCCCTGGATAGTTCATTGTGCAAAGACTGATAATCCTTGATGTTTGTCCTCGAAGGAACCCCAATTTGGAGGAATGTTAGCTGAAAAACAAATGGCACAAGTATTACAAGAGTCTCTTAATTGCAAAGCTGGCCAAGTATATTATTTATGATTATGAAATTTTAGCGTAAATGAGAGGAGTCTTGATTTATGCAGTCACAAGGATAGTCAATAAAATTAGGAGGACAAAAAAAAGGCAATTAACCATTCAATAGTTTGTAATAATTCAATTTGGCAGTGTCAATTTTGAAATGTGCTGAAGAACAGGTCTTCTTGCTTAAACAAACTAGCAAATGCCTAAGGTCTGGAAATTTTTCCCACCAGATGAATATTAAGTTAAAATTAAATCCAGCAGCAAATCCAGCTGTAAATTTTCCAGAACATTTAATCATAAAGTTCTTCAAATTGACTCCTGAACGGTGCATATCCTAATGCATGGAGCAGTAAGAACAGTTAAATTTTTATACCTGTATTTTTTATACATATTTATTTTCTTAGTTGGTTTTCTGAAGAGGGAAGAAGAAGACAAAAAAGCATTTTCTCTTCAGTAAGAAACTTTGGCAAATTCAATACGATAAACAGAGTAGATTAGGATTTCTCAGGGTATTTTTAGAACCCTAAAGCTCCGCTGAGGATCCTTAGACTTAGAGCCTCCTTGTGGGAAATTAAGCTAGGATGAATTATGATGAAAGTGATGTAGGAACAGATACTATAAAAGATATTTGACATAAGCATATTCATATTCTGCTGGGGTCTGGTGAGACGCGTAATTGTTGAACGATACCAATATGAAAAGGTTGAGAAGTGATTGATTAGATTAACAAAGGAAATATAATAAATACTGAAGCTCGGATTCACAAGGTACATGCCTCAGCATCCCAGAAGTAAAACATAGTAAGACCAAAAAATAATTAAACTACCATTTTCCCTAGGTATTCTCATTAGATGTGGCAACTATTCACAATTTGAATTTAGATATAGCCTTAGAATATCAATGCTATTTTTAGAATGCTCCTAACTTACTCTGCACACCGGATCACAGTCCAGATCAATTTGAATCCCTGATTTCTGTAAATTAGCTGTAAATAAAGTCGAAATAACCTGCGGTCGCTAAGGCAATTTCGAAAACTAGGATAAAATTCCCAGAATAAAAAAAACAAGGAAATCCTTCGACTTCATCTTTCTTGATTTTGAGCCCATCTAGTAGTGTCAAGGGTTAATTTGAATATGAAATATCGGAAGGGTAACTACCTCCCGGGAAGTTATGATGTTGGTAGACTCCAGGATGAGAATTTGAGAGAAACTTTCCAGGAACAGTTGAATACTAAGCTTGAGAGTTTAAAATTTGATAATGTGGAAGATGGTTGGAATAATTTTAGAAAAATAATTTTTGAAGTTGCTGAATGTGTATTAGGGAAGTAAGCTAGAACTGCAGCTAAGAATATTAGTGAAAATACTTTACGTTTAATAGAAAGGAGAAAGGACTTGTACAAGAATTATCTGAGTGATAGATCGTATGAAAACAAAATAAATGTAAAGAAAGTAGAGAAAGCATTAAAATATGAACTAAGGAGCTGTGAAGTGGAGGCCATGGATAAAATTGCCGAAGATCTGGAAGATGCAGCTAGACGGAATAATAGTAAAATATTGTACTGGCACGTTAACAAATTGAGAGGGAGTAGTCAATCCGGACTTGTCCCAGTTAAAGATAGGAATGGGGTCGCAATTAGCGAAAAGGAAAAAAACTAAAAAGAGATGGGCCGAACATTTTGAGAACTTGCTTAACCAAGATAGAGTTGTAGGAAAAAATATAGAGGAAAATGAAAAAGTTTGTGATACCTTGGATGTGAAGGAAGATTTGTTTTATGAGGAGGAATTAGCAACAGTACTAAAAGGATTAAAGAATGATAAGGTTCCTGGTGCTGATAGGGTGGTAAATGAGTTTCTTAAATATGGTTGCTCTGAGGTTAGAAATAAGTTATTGAAGATTATGAATATGATTTTTGAAAAAGGGGAAGTACCTAACGATTTTAGGAAAACCTTAATTAAGCCACTTCATAAGAAAGGTGATAAAAGTGAGTATGGTAATTATTGTGGCATTACTCTGGTCTCTGTAGGTAGTTTCCTTAGTAATATGATACTTTTTAGACTGAGAGATTCTGTAGACAAAGTTTTAAGAGAAGAGCAGAGCGGTTTTAGAAAAGGTAGAGGATGTGTCGACCAAATTTTCACTCTTAGGCTAATAATTGAGAAATGCCTGAGTTTTCAAACACCTTTGGTCCTCAGTTTTATAGATTATGAGCAAGCGTTCGATTCTGTTGATAGAAGAGCTTTAGTAAAGGTTTTATCCTTGTATGGTATACCAGACAAATACATTAAAGTGATTAGTACTATGTACGAGAATAACACTGCTGCGGTTAAGGTAGGAAATGAGGTTAGCAGCTGGTTTTGTATTAAATCAGGAGTTGAGCAGGGTTGTTTTCTATCCCACTTTATATGGATTATTTTGATGGACTTTGTTTTAAGGAGCACAGGAAAGGCAATGAGAGACCACGGAATCAAATGGGGAGGGAAAAGTCTCCTGGACTTGGATTATGCTGATGATTTGAGCATCCTAGATGAAAGTTTGAGCAAAATAAATGAAGTTTTAGAGGTTTTGCGAGTTCAGGGTGCTAGAATTGGTTTGAAAATTAATGTTAGGAAGACTAAGTCACTAAGGCTAGGAATAAGTGAAGATGAAAAGGTGACGTTGGGTAATGAAAAGATTGATCAGGTAGGCAGCTTCACTTACCTTGGTAGTATTATTAGTAAAGATGGTGGGAGCAGTGAAGATGTTAAAAATAGAATAGCCAAGGCTCATGGTGTTTTTTTTCACAGTTAAAAAAGTCTCGAAGAATAGGAAGATAAGTCTGCAAACCAAGATTAGAATATTAGAAGCTACAGTGATGACAGTGGTCACATATGGCTCTGAAGCATGGACGCTCTGAAAAGCGGATGAAGATTTGCTAGATGTTTTCCAGAGAAATTGCTTAAGGATTGTTCTGGGTACCCGGCTGACTGACCGTATTTCAAACAATAGGCTATACGAAAAATGTGGTTCAATACCGCTCTCTAGGGCTATAATGAAAGATAGGGTGAGGTGGTTAGGGCACGTTGTGCGGATTAAGGATGACAGATTGCCGTGATTGTTCTTTTCGGTCAACCATCTAGGGCTAAACGGAAAGCAGGTCGTCCCCGTCTGGGGTGGGAGGACGTCATAAAGAAAGATTTAAAGGAAATGGGAACTTCGTGGGCGGGTGTAAAAAGGGAGGATTTGAATAGATTGGGGTGGAGGAGGAGCGTGCGTAGCTGTGTTGGCCTCAGGCGGCTTGGTGCTGCGGTGAGTTGTTAGTAGTAGTAGTAGTATGGTAAATCATCCCCACGAACCACAAAATACTCTCAAATCTATTGTAGGAATATTGAGCTACCTGCTTCGTAGTGACATTCAAGAGTAAAACAAACTTGGCCTCTGGGCATGACGCTTGACGCCAGAACACCCAATAAGGAAACCCTGATTGCTTCTAAAAACATATTTTATCATGGTGAGGAATGTTCTTCAGACACATTTTGACAAAGTATATTCTTTAGACAAGGTGTATTTTTTTTTTTCCAGAAATCGATTAACAATTAACTCTCCTGGTCTACTAGTACACGAAACGTCCTCTGAAGATACATTAGCGCTCTCTCTTTACACAATCACCGATTAATCATTAACGTTTAATCCCTCTGGCTTTCGCTCACGTTTTGAAAGAGGTTAAGTCCTTTACCATATTTTAGTCGTTTTCCTTGTTGACTCTACCGCTGTTATGGACCAGGACTTATAGATTTCAAGAGGTGCTTAGAAAAATTCAAGATATCGATTCATAACCATATTAGCGCCTAACAGTATACTGATGGAGATAGCAGTGACTAGGAGGAATTGTACATGCAGCTGAAGCAACAAATTGATAATATTCCAGGTAGAAATAAGGTTTTACTAGAGGACCTAAATACCCAGGTTGGCGCAAATAGGCATTAGGGAAGGGGTCCATAGGCATTAGGTCCATTTGGCATCAGGGAAAAAATACTCATGTGTTAAAGAGGCCAAACTGATCGATTATTTTACTGTCAATCAAAGGATGGTATGATCAAAACTCTAGGGCATAATATGTAAGTCCTGTTGCTGTCGTTAATGAGCATTCTCATCTATTAATTTTTAGTGCTTATTTAAAGTTATATTTAAGGTAAATCTTTTTAAGGTTAATTTAAGGTAATTGATCACTCGGTAGATATGACGTTGATAGACATCAAGATGACCATTAAAGAGGAAAGTTTCAAGAACAGTTGGATATGGAATTTAGAACAAATTTTTAGTCTAGAATTTTTAATGCAGAATGTTAACGGTATGGATTTAGAAAATTTTGTGAAGTAGTATGAGTTTTATAGAAGAAAATTAAAACCAAAAATAGCTGTAGATGTAAGTGACAAGGCTTTGACTTTTGCAGAAGAGGGAAGAGTTTTGTATTAGAAGTTGCTCATTGAACTAGAAGAAATAAAGTTAACTAAAGGAGACATGAAAGAATGAATTAAGGAGACATGAGATGTGGCATTGTGGCTACTTGAATTACGATTCGTTGCAAGGAATGTGATAAGACTGAAGTAATGATTGCAGAGTTTTGCTAGGTTTTGGTGAGAAACCGATTGCTTAACCGTAATATACTTAAAATTGAAAATGATTTTAAAGGTATTAGACTAATATAATTTCATATTCTATTGTACTGGCTATGTCATATCGAGTGCTCTTCCTAAATAAGAGGTAAGCTTACAATTTGTGTCTTACAGCATATTTTTTTTTGCATTGTATTTGATAATCCCCCCCCCCTCGGATTTCAAAAAATTGAAATTCAGACGTTAGACATCTATATTGTAATGTTCAACTGCAGTCATGTCAATTTTCATTTTGATGGAATAGTTCTCGAAGTATTGGCGGAAAAATCCATTTTTAGCATAAAGAGTGAGTTATCGGAATGGGTAAAATACCTTTTATTTTATTTTCATTGAAACATGCTTTTTTGTGAATCTTCATGGAAATAACTAAAAGAAAAAATCCCCCCCCCTCTCAATTTGAAATGCATTTTGCCTGCCCCAGCATATATTTCCGTGAATTGACGCCAATGATGACATGCGTGTTCTTGCGTTTTAAATATACTGATAAATATGATACGCCTTGCT
Source organism: Artemia sp. Kazakhstan ARC1039 (assembly GCA_029168905.1). Classification (NCBI taxonomy): domain Eukaryota; kingdom Metazoa; phylum Arthropoda; class Branchiopoda; order Anostraca; family Artemiidae; genus Artemia; species Artemia sp. Kazakhstan ARC1039. The sequence continues at coordinate 80,915 of JAQQPU010000947.1, forward strand.
TTTGTCTTTAAAATATCCTAGGCACAATGGATGTTGTAATCCATTCCAATAACTCACTCTCTCTTGAATTTTTCTGCCAATAGTTCGAGAGCTAATCCATCAAAATGAAAATTGACATGACTGCAGTTGAACATTATAATATAGATTTCTAACGTCTGAAATTCTATGAGGAATATCTGAATTTCTATATTCTCTGAATTTTTATAACGTCTGAATTTCTCTGAATTTCGTATGAATTTCTAACGTCTCGTGTCAACCAACCGTGGATGAAATTCTCTTAAATAGTTTCACCAGGAAGGGACTTTTTGATTCTGCTAATTTTGTTACCTCTCCTCTTTCCGCCATAAAATTTTCTTGGGGGATGAAAAAAAAATGACATTTTCATTGAAGGATAAATAAAAATGGATAAAAAAAATGACATCTAAGTTATGATTTAGAAGAAGCCTTAAGATTAAAGGATAGGAACTCCCATTTATCAACATTGAGAGAACATTTTATGGTGGAAAGAGGAGAGGTAACAAAATTAGCAGAATCACAAGGTCCCTTCCCATTGAAACTATTTAAGAGAATTTCATCCACGGTTGGTTGACACGAGACGTTAGAAATTCATACGAAATTCAGAGAATATAGAAATTCGGATATTCCTCATAGAAATTCAGACGTTAGACATCTATATTGTAATGTTCAACTGCAGTCATGTCAATTTTCATTTTGATGGAATAGTTCTCGAACTATTGGCGGAAAAATCCATTTTTAGCATAAAGAGTGAGTTATCGGAATGGGTTACAGCACCCATTGCGCCTAGGATATTTTATATTTGTTTTAAGATGTTACGTCACTCTTATCTTTCGGTCGAAATTAAAATATTATTTCGTTTAAATGTTTCTGAAGATGCGTTTTTGACAATTGTTATACGAAACTGGATTATCAACTATCATTCCATCATAAAAAGGGACTGCAAACTCCCATCATATAAAGTATTTGCAGCAGAGCTATAGCTGGAAGAGCACATGCTCTATGTGTAGGTATCCCTACTCTTACATACTTCTTATATAGGCAAGAGGAATGTAAAACTGAAGACAGCTAACATTTGTAAGAGAACAAACGGAATTGAAGATCAAGTATCTTAAATTTAAAGTAAAAAGATTTGGAAGGGATATGAGAGGAAAATCTAACCTTGCCAGCATATTCATGTCTGTGTTTTTCTAATAATTTTTCAATTGCTCTGACTTTTTGAACTAAACCTTTTGTATAATCAACTCTATCAACGCTTATAATCAGTTTCGTGTCTTTTTCATCTTTCTGACCATTTACCTAAAAATAGAAAAACCTTTTAAACGATATAATTCAACAGTAAACACAGAAGAAACAATCTGCAAGTATCATATGGGCTAGTGAATGTAACAAGACAATACTACTCTCTCTCTTTATTTAAAATGAATCAGAATCGTAATCATTGGCTAAAACTAAAAAATATCGGACCAAAGAAATCGACAGTTAAACCAAGCACAGCTTGAAGAATTCAATATTTTGCTGGTTTTTTTTTCGATCCGCAAATTAGACGTTGTTCCATTGGCATAAGGTTCCATTCCGTTGCAGACAATTCCATGTTCGGTGACCAACACTTTTCAATTTTAAAATACAGTAAATCACTCACAAAAATGACTTATCTGACACACACACACACACACACACACACACACACACACACACACACACACACACACACACACC
>JAQQPU010000947.1:83048-93102 GCA_029168905.1 Artemia sp. Kazakhstan ARC1039
AACAGCTCATTGGCTTTTAGTAATAGAAATGTTAGGTGTTTCCCACTTGAAACAGCGATACATTCAGGCTTAAAACCTATATATTCAATTTTAGAATTTTTGACGGAAAAACTTAAATAGATAATTTCATTAAAAAAAAAGAATGAAAACCAAAAACAGTGCGAATTAGTACAGCTATTCAATCCCATTGGAGGTTGGATAGATGCTACACTGCTAGATTTAGCCTAGTAATAGTGCGACCCAAGGTATGTCGGTTGCACTACTACTTGTTAATTCTCACAATTATGAAATAAGAATAATTTTTATTTCTAGAGTATTATATGGTCTCAAAAAAGAGAATCACTGGTATATAGGTACAGCTCTTGATTTAGGTATTTTCAAAGAACACACTGCCTTTCCATAACAGTTCAAATGGGGATAAATCTTTTATTAGACAGTGATAAACAATGATAAAATTATGATTATTTCGATCAAATTCACGGCGACTGTCATCAGCAGATAGTTTATCTGCTGATGATGGTCACTGTCACTGTTATTGCATTAACTGTTATTTAACTGTTATATTTATATATAACTGTTATTTTTAAGCTCTTGATAGTACATGTTTTTCACTACTATATATTCGTTTACTTTGGCTGAGCTATTTGACTTACACTGACTTATTTATTTGACCTAGCTGACAGCTGTGGAAAAGCTACCAAATGAATCAGTATTTCACTCTAATCATTATAGAAACACATCATCCCACTGCAAAAAAGCAGTTTTAATCTTAAACTTGAAATTTGCTTTAACAGCCTTCAGTCCCTTTAAAAATGAAGCTCAAGACATAAATACATATATCAAGTAAAATCATCAATGCTCTAGAAAAAAAGGAGCTAAAATGAAGATATACCCATCTGCATGAGAATATGAGTCGGTATTAGGGCAGATCAAGCCGCAAAAGATGAATCTAAGTTCATAATTGGTGAATACAACTTGCTAAGACTTCTTCACGACGTAATGTCCAAACTTCATTAAGACTAAGAATAATGACAGTTGCGCAATTTTAAGGGTGATGTTAGCCTCTTCCTTTCCAGTAGCCTGGCTGCTCCTTGTCCTGGCTCATCAAAAGTGTCGGTTTCCGACAAATATATGTAATTGGGAAGATAGTCGGATCATGATTACTCTGCTCGGCAATGGGTTCGTTTCAAACCAGCTCCGGATGAATCAAAATCCGTTAGAACCTTCGAGGGTGGATATGATTACATTCTATGGAGGTATTTTTCCTTTGTTAATAGAAGTTATAGGCCAACTAACTGAATTAATTTAGAAAACCTTATACTTAGTAATATTTGTTCGTAAAAACTAGAATTTAATTACCTTCGGTGCATTTTTTGCACATTCTTCGAACTTGTCAAAAGGAATTCCAATTGGTAAAGTCCTGACACGAACGACCCGGGATCCAATTTCAACTGTTTTGTTGTCAAAGTCAACCCGACATCCGAGTTTCCGTAGACACGATTCAAGAAAATTTTGACTGTATAGGTCAATATGAAATCCAATAACATCACAAGCTAAAACATGAAACAGATGTTCAATTAATTTGAAGAGTTTACACTGTTTGCTTATTTGTGACGTTCAAAGGCCAAATCGAATAATTTTGCTTCGATTTTTTAGAGTTAGCTTCAAAATGTATCATTGGGTCTCAAACATGTTAGTATATAATATGATACCTTATATTAAGGATTAGTACCCTAAACTACAAAAAAAAAATGATCTCAGCAGATTTTATAATTTTTTCAGAAGCCAACGTTACTAATTCTATGCCAAAATGTATTTACACATTCTTATGAACACACAAATACGCTTGTTTTGACAAACTATTCAACCTTAGCAACTTTGGAAGAACTTGAATTAAAATCCTGTTCAAGAGAGAGGGGGGGGGGGTAAAAGTTAATGTAATAATTATAGAGGTATTAGTTTGTTCCAGGAAGTAAGCGAATTACATAGTATAATGGAATAAAAAATTATTATCCTTGGTTGAAGGACTTAAAATATTGGCAATAAACTTGTGATCTGTAGGAGTTCTGTGAAATATCTAGAGGTCATTTTAGACGAAGTTGTTCCTCTGAGCATATTGAGTGCATTCGTTCAAAGGTGGCAAAAAATACTGTTCTACGAAAATTGAAGGAATTTTTCCCATCCGTGTTTTAAGGCTATAGTATTTTTCATTACTCCAATCAATATTTTACACATTTGAATAAGGCTGTAAACCTCAAAAACGAGAATGTTACATTTGCCACAAAGAAAACCCAACAATTCCAAATTGTTCTTGTAAGTTTTCTTTCTTTCTTAAATAATTCAACTTTATTCGGTTCCTTGGGAGTCTAAAGCTGTTGCCTAGGAGTTGACTAATATTAATGTGTGAGGACTGAGAAAGATGAAGCAAATCAAGTCTCATTTTCTTTTCAATACAGATTTTAGGTTGGTAGTCTATTAGTCTCCTCCCGACCACTTAAATTACTTTTTTCAGCGAACCAGCTATGTGTTTATGCTTATGTCCGCAGCTTCTAGAGACCCATTAAAGAATCGAGGGGTAAAAGTGTGGTTCAATCACACTTTCTAGGGCTATAAAGGGAGAAAGGTTGAGATGGCCAGGGCACGCTCTGTGATTGAAGGATGACAGATTGCCGAAGACTGTCCTTTTCGGCCAACAGTCTAGGGCTAAACGGAAAGCAGGTCGTCCGCGGTTAGGGTGGGAGGAAGTCATAAAGAAATATTTAAGAGAAAATGGGAACTTCCTGGGAGTGTAAAGAGGGAGGTTATGAATAGATTGGGATGGAGATGAAGCGTGCGTAGCTGCGTTGGCCTCAGATGGCTTGGTGCTGCGGTGATTTGTTAGTAGTAGTAGCAGTATAGTAGTTAAGAAGAGTAAACATACCGAGCATTCCATACAAAATCTCTTCACTTCCTTCCAGCGTATTTAGCATATCATAGGAAGGGAAAGGAATATGTAGGAAAAATCCAAGTTTACACGACAGATCTTCATCTTCAGCCAATTCACGTATTCTTGCTGGGCAAAGCAGGAGTTGATAATCATGAATCCAAACAATTGGTATTTCTTCATCCACCAATATAACTTCTTGCTGATATCGCAGGGCTTCTACTGTCTTTTCTGCGAAATAATCGTTCACTTTTTGGTAAGTCTAAACAATAAACAAGCGTTAATACAAATCAGCTACCTTCCATATATCGGTAATATTACTTGAAGAATTGTGTTAAAAAATAGTTTGAGTCTACTTGACATGTTTGAATCACACAAAGGCATTCAATTAAACAGAATTCTTCCAGAATTCTGCTCGCTTTGTCTTTAAAAATAGGGTTTGCTTTACAAGCAAATAATGCTGGAGTACATTTTTTAGCAACGTTCGCACAAGCAAAAACACACATACATAAAAAAAAGAAAAAAAAATCAATCTTTTTTGATTAGTCAGAATATACATTACTCTTGCGATACATCCACAATCTTGCAAACATCTTTTTGCAAAGAAAGAGCAAGGATAACTTTAATATGCTATTATGAGACGGGCATGCATAGAGGAGTATATTTCATTGGAGAAAATGGGGGAAGTAATTTCTTGGGGTGGAGGGGATTCTAAATCGCGTATGAAAGTCAAATTGTTTAGAAAAACAAAGTATATCTTGCAATTAACAGGGTAAATAGTGCCTAGATGCCGAGCATAACGGGACAATTTAGCTAATAATAGAGGTGCATGCTGGTCAATGCTTTTAAGATGCATTTTTACCATACAAATATATGTCTAAATTTTAATCACTATACAAACATTTTAGTAAAAAAAGATAATGAAAGTAAAAGAGCAAAGTAAAAGAAAGTCAAGTAAAAGAAGTTAAAAGAAGTGACTGCTCTAGAACGAAGAGTTTAAATGACTGAGCCTGTTTACATAATGTAAATGTATGTATCAAATGGATATAATGGTGTGTAGCCAATAATATATATAAGATACATATACTCAAGTCTAGCTTATAGAGAAAATATTAAAAGTTGTAGTATTTACATCCCTCTCTACTTTTTTGTTAAAGTATGTATATATACCTTTACACAGACTTAAACACACTTAATAGTAAGCTTACTTAAAAGTAAGCTTTGAAACGCACTTAACAGAGTGTACTAACTTAAGACACTCAAACATACTTAGACACAGACGCAGATATCGGTGCTTGCATTATAATTAGACTTGGATTACTTTTACTATTCAAACAAGTGTACTCTTAAGTAGGCTTCCTTCCCTCGATACTTCGAAGGGACATGAAAAAGTAGAAGCAGAAGGATGCATATTTAAGAAAAATACTTCGAAAATATTATTTAGATAAACTCTATAGAGTGTACATTTGGTAGGTGGATTTCGGAAGGCGTTGAAGAAAAAATGTGGAAGAATATTTTCCACATTTTTGTGGATATTTGTGTGGAACCAGTCTCACATCCGCCCCCCCTTCTTTAAGTGCCCGTTTCCTAAAAAAATCTTTTTAAATGCCTATTTTTCTTTGTGGCTCTTTATACGGAGCACACACCCACAGTTCTTTGCATCTTGGCTTAGCAACTATAGAATTGCTAAAAACCAAAGATGTTCTTTCCTTTTTTGCTCTTCAGTAGTTCACTTTGAATCCTAAAACTTTTGAAATATAAAGATAATTGAAAGAGGATGCATCAGGCATAGGGTAGTATCTTTAAGGGGGAGAGCTAAAAATCAATACACACGAAAAAAAAAGGTGAACAAAATTTCATGGGGGACATATCCCAGAGAATGCACTGGGCCCCTGAGGTTTCAATATTCTATAAGTAGGCTACTTTAGTAAGGCATGTCCAAAGAAAATTGTTTACCGATCATATTATTTATCATATTGATCTATAAGAGAGTAACCACTTTGTTGGCTAAAAACCTAATTATCTTCATCGAAAAATTTGTATTTTGGAACACCAGTCAAAAGCACCATTGTCATATGGGACACTTCCACCAGAACTAAACCCTCAGAAGGCCACATTTAAACTTCTTTTAGGAATTTTAACACATTCATACGATAGAAACAAATTGCCTAGATCAGTAAAATGTTGCAAGTTAGTGCAAATTATGTACAAATGAAAGCATTTTTTGGGGAGGGGCTAAAATTTATGATGAGGGAAAGCTTATAAAAGCCGAAAAACAAGGAAGCATACGGATATAGGGAAAACAAAATCTCTCGAGAGTCGGTAGGTACAAATACACCCCGGTTCTCTTTTATGTGCACCTTGATCCGATTCTCGTAATAAAAAGTGCCATAGGAAACAGCAATAGCTAGTCTAGTCACATTTACTTGTCCGTTTAACAATGAATTTTGAACGTACCTGCCATGACTTCCTATCATAACTAATTTTGCACGAAAATGAGTGAAATAATGGCCATAGTGTTCCGTTGCAAAATCCGTTATAAAATTCTTCGAAGTCATTCTCAGGGATATTAACTGGTATAACCTAAAACAAAAAATTCAAGTTACTAATCATTTAAATTCCCTAACTTCTGTGTTTTATCGATCAAAATCAAGAATACTCAAGAATAAAGGCATATCGCTCTAAAGAGGTGTTTTTATTGAAGATAATACTGAATACCCTTAACTATTAAAGAAGCCGATTCACCTTACACGGAGTGATCGTAGGTGCAGAAAACCCTATTTTTACTCCATATTATGTATCAGTGCACTGAATTACTGATGCATAAACGATGTGTATTTGAACCAAAGGAGCGTGGCCCACAGGAACTCGACAAATGGTGTCTACTACTACTATTGATACTAATAATAACTCATTAGGCCCGTTTTTAGCACTAAGATCTTACATCTAAGATCTTACATCTTTCTGCTAAGATTATCGTTTTTTTTAACTCATCTTTGTTCTAAGATCTTACAGCTCACAGATGTTAACAAAAAGTGTGAAGACCGCCACTGTTTTACCATATAGAACAATGATGAGAAAACTTTGATGATCCACTCATCATTGTTCTCAGACCGCCGATCAGAGCAGAATGATGAAAGACGTTTGCACAAAAACAGCCAAAGATGTAAGATCTTTGTTCAAAGATTTCACTTTTAAGCGTTTTCTGACAAAAGATGTATGATCTTAGCACATTGATGAGTGAAAAAACAGGCCTATTGCAGCACAAAGCCCACTGAGACCAACACAGCATGTAGTCATGTCAGTTTCTTGGCTATATTTGTTTCAAGGGTCACCACCCCTTGATGGGGCTCCAGGTGCGGCATTATTCGCCAACGCTCATGCAATATTTATTATCATAATTTACCTGGTTAGATTTTAGGCCAGCTGTCGGTGATTTGTCATCATCACTTGCCTCGGGAACTTTTTCGTGACCTCCTAAATCAAACAGTCCAGACCAGCCTATCCACTTGCCATTGCACTTGCTGACCACTGGTGCTACTGCTGTCACCAATCCTCCAGCGCTGAAAATAAGTTATCATTTTCTATAAAACATCAGCAACCATCAACAATTTATTATTCAATCAATAAATATCTTTATTGCCCGAAAAAACACACAAGGGTTCAATACGGAGTAGATGAGGAAAACAAAAGAAAGAAGAACACACTCACAAAATAAAAACTATACTACCGAGAATAGATTCAATATTTCTACTAAAACATAGCAGGATGGAGGCTGTTTGTCCTATCAAGCCTAGAAAAATAGTGATCGCGACGCTGCTCAGCCACGGTTAGTGGCTCAGTTAACCCGTAGGCTGACATTAGTCTTTTGTTTCTAGCCCATAGGGGTATACACAAGAGAAATTTCGCGAAACGAAAATATACGGATCTAATAGACTTTTTATCAGTTGCCGTAAAACATATTCCAAAATGGAGTCAATGCGAGGACATGAGGCATCGCAAAAGCGTTGTAGACACGGGCGAGAATACGCCTGCTGTAGCAAGCTTTACAGCAAACTAGCACACCAAACGCTTTTCTAAGTTTCTCACTTAGATGAAAGATAAGGAGTGCCCTTGTCGTTTTTACACTATCCTCTATCGGAGGACCGAGATACTTAATACAAGCAGATAACTGAAACCTATGATTTCCTAACTGTACGAATCCTGCATCACCAACAGATTTGCCGAAAGTAAGGACCTCGCTCCTCGAAGCATTAAAATTGAGACCAATTTCGGCATGCTCCTTACTAAGCACAGAAAAATTCTCCTCAACAGATGATACAGTTCTACTTAAATTCAGAATGTCGTCAGCGTAATTGTGTATGGAAAGGTCTAAACCTCTAAAAACAAAACTAATTCTAGCCTTTTTCTGGGGTGCAACCACACTATTATTATATAATGGTGGCGAAGTTACACCACCCTAGCGGTTTCCTTTCCAAACTGGAATTACGGCTTTACATATTACATAACCATGACGAGTAGTTACTTTCACGACAACAGAATCTCGCACAGATTTTTAAATACCCGCACAACTGAAAAATTGAGACTTCGCTGCTGCGCACTATACAGCAAATGAGAATGCACACTAGAATCGAAAGCACGAGACATCATGAGCCACAAGGACGAGAAACTCGCCACTATTCTCTATATTCATCAGAACGTTGGCAAGTATATAATGCACGTGTTCCCGACTTTAGCCTTCCTTAAATTCAATTGATTTAGAACTGACTTTTTGCGCAGCTTTCACATCGTGCAACAGGGATGATGCGTCAATTGCATAAAAACGAGGTTTTCATGGCTTACTTATCTCTCAATGCACGACAAATATGAATAGAAGTGACAACTTGGGTACACTTAGGGAATATGGCGGAATGATCAATGAGCCAAATTCAAAGGCGCTACTGCTGGACAAGCCTCTTTTCTAAGTTTCATATTCAGTGTATCATACTTTACTTGTGAAAGAAAAGCAAGATTTTGGGACTCCTCAGCCAATCCCAAATTTTAGATAAAAATCAGCTTCGATCATGCACAAAAACTCGCAGCACGCCTGCTAGAATATGCAGATATTCGTCTTCCCAGCTCATGAGAAAATTGTATCACAATTCCGCATTTCGCATATGGTGAGAATCAAGCATTACACACAGTTTAAAGAAAGAAAAGCAAGAATAGCTGGAATATAAGTGCTTTGAATTTAACCAGAGAATCGGGGACTACAGAGCAAATCAAATTTACATATGAGGTACAAAACAACACCTCACCAGACAAAATACGAATTTTTAATAATTTCTTATTACATTGATTTTCTCCTACAAATGTAATTTAGATTTACAAAAAAGAGCAAGTGTACAAGCTTCTTAATATTGCACGGATATGGATACCCTACTCGGGGCAATCAGTTTAAAAAGAAATATATAAACTTGAATCCCTCAAATATAAATTATGCTACAAGTATTCATAGGTGCGGAAACGCGAATACTTTCAGGTTTTTTTGTCATGGTATCTTCAGGGAGTGTCATTATTTTGAAAGGAACATTGAGTATTTTATAGCAAAAATTCACTGAATAAGGAATTTTATGAAGGTCCTTGGAAGTTCCTATACATGTAGAAAGGAAGAAGGGAAATAAGAATCCTTACTCCACGAGACACGTCCAAAGGCCCTGACAATATGAAAATTTACTAAACTAAATATAGTTCTGACATCTCTTGAAATCCCCACAAGATAGATGCATCTTTGTCACGTACATAAGACCCTAAGTGGTATGTCATTATCGCTATCTTTAAGAATTTACGAATAGGAAACTTAACTATTTCCACAAAAATTAAATAAATAAATGACATTTATTCACTAAGTAGTTTTTTTCAATCGGCTTTTTCTTAAATTTTCACTTATTAAAAGTTGGGGGGGGGGCAGAGCTAGAGGGAGAACTGTAAACCTCCGGCTAAGGATGCTCAACCACGGAGATTAAGACGGCACCCTTGTTATGCTTCCCAGCCTTTCCACTCCAGAAATGGCACCGAAAAGTACCGTACGGCATTATGGGACTTTACGAAGGGGTTATAAAGACAAAATTGTTCAATTCACTAGCTTTTAATTAAGTAGCTACAGGCAAAGGCGAATCAAGATAAAAATCTTAGGGAGACCCAGTGTGAAAAGGTCACCAATAATTGACCAAAATGACAAGTATAATTTAAAAAAGGATACTTGTATGATATAGCGATCACACTTTGTAACCTGAGCGACCACACTCAAGAAGTGAAGTTCAGTTAATCATATGACAAAATATGATAAAATATAATACTTTAGTAACAAAATTATGGAAACTACAACAGAGAATTATGGAATGTAGGCCGCCCAGAACGCATATATTAAATACCTCACCTAGCCAACTCTATATAAAAATAACTTAATTTATTTTCTGCCCGCTTTACAAATGGAGACAAATAAGCAGAGTAAAAAAGAAAAGAAAAAAAAATACACTCATCAACAAGTACAAAATATTTACACTAACTTACAATTGCAGTGCAAGAGGAGTTAGAGGTGAGTCAGCAAGAAACTGCATATATCAAATATTTAATGACAATTTACCTTAATAGTAGTTTATCTCACTCAGGGTAAGCTGATTATCTCCGAGTGTACAAAGAAAACCAGTTTTAGCCTATTACAGATAAAGAACAAAGTGTGGTCGCTATATCATATAAGTACCAAAAAAACAGTAAAAAAGAAAAAAATGAAATGAGGGCACCAGAGAAATCTAGGGAGGGGCCCTTTCTGGCAGGGCCCTCCCCCTGGATCACTCCTGGTGCAAGAGATAGTAGTTTTTAATTAAGTCAATAAATATCTCTCTGGAATAGCCCGCTAACCATAGTATAAAAAATTCAAACTTAACTATATAATGCTAGCAATTATAACAAAATGTATCTTTTACTTAAGGTTAAATACCTTTAATCTAAGTAGAGATGCATCAGGAGGTCCTGTTGCCCACCCCTGCTGCCACCTACAACTTTTTTACATAGTTTAATGAGGACAGGGTCAATGACCTCTTTTTCCATGACCTCTTTCTCCAGGTGTGTTTTTGGCACGCCCTCAGCGAA
>JAQQPU010000948.1:0-11483 GCA_029168905.1 Artemia sp. Kazakhstan ARC1039
AAATATCTGGTATTTTTTTGTGAATTCCTATCACTGTCTGTGAAACATTGTCTATTAAAAGGATTTTATCCCTATTTGGACTTTTATTTAAGATAAGATAAGTTTTATTCTTCATTAGATACACACACAATATTACATGTTATTATTCCCCCAAAGGCTAATTGGCCTGTACAAAGGGGGAAGACATATGAATTGCTTACTCAGAGATGAAAAACAAAAGAAAATTTAAAATGATCCCTTACTCACATACGAAGGAGAAGAAAAGAAAATGTAGATAAAACGAAAAGTATAGAAAAAATAGAATAAATAAACTAAAATAATTAATTAGATTAAATAGACTCCAAAAAAAATAAAATAAATAAAAAATAAAAACATAAATAAAAATAACTTCTACAAAGCCAAAGAATTTTTAACAATTTTTTTAAACAAAGCAAATGAGTGGCACCCTCAAGCTGATTCAGGCAACTAATTCCAAACAATATGACACGCCATTAGAGGATTAAAATCTGACCTTATGCAAGGAGTAAATGGAACTTGAACATGATGTGTCATATTACGAAGATTATAATTATTTTGATCAGAGGTAAAAGATAGCGGAACACTTAGGGGCCGGGGGAGGTTACCATGAAGCTGAGCAAAAGTAAAACATGCACATGAAAGAATGTATAGTGACTCAAGATCAAGTAATGGTATAACTAATGAACGATTAGTCTCCTGAATAAGGTTTCTAGCTTTATTGTAAACCTTAGAAAGTGGTTTTAACAGTGAAGGAAAAGTTGACATCCACACAATTTGACAGTAAGAAACGTCAGATTGGACCAAGCAGTGAAAAAGGATTTTCAAAATCGATCCTGGAAAAGTGTCTAAGTTTCCTTAAAATACCGAGACTCCTGCATATCTTCATTTTAATAAAATCAATGTGACGTTTGAAAGATAGGTTTTCATCAACAAGAATGACCAAAAAACGAACATATCAGTCTTTAGATCTATGAATTATTCCATTTGGCTGGTGAATTTCTGATAACTGGGGATAAACCTGAGAAACACGCGAAAAAATAAAAAAACTGGACTTAGAAAAATTCAGAGTAAGATAATTAGCATCAAGCAACAAAATCATCCTCTCAAACAAATTTTCCAAATTCAATCGAAGCTCGGATTCGCAGTTTCCCAAAGTACCAAGTGTGCTGTCATCAGCAAAACAATCAAGGACATCGGAAGAAGGCGAACTATAGTTGTCACTATGGGCAAGGGAAGGCTTAGGATGACAAAGTCGACAGCAATTAATAAGTTTCTGCTTTTTTACAACATAATATAGATCATTTACATAAATCAAAAATAGCACAGGCCCTAAAACTAATTCCTGAGGGACACCGAAATTCACTTGCGAGGGTGACCGGAAAAGTGGATCAACAGAAATTAACATATCCTTTAAACAAGACTGGAACCAAAAAAATACACTGCCCCTTATGCCAAAATGAGACATCTTTGATAGAAGAATTTCATGGGTTAAGGAATTGAAAGCCTTACGAATATCCAGGAATACAGCAGCCGGTATCAATCCCGAATCTAACGCAGAATGAACAAAATTCAAAAGGGTCATACAGGCATGTTCAGTGGAGTACTTCATTCGGATACCAAATTGAAAATCATGAAGAAATTTTTTAGATTTTAAGAAAGTAAGGAGACGAGAATGCATAGCCTTTTCAAATATTTTACTGAATACTGATAAAATTTAAATTGGCCGATAATTTGCCGGATTATTTCTTGGTCCACCTTTATACAAAACAATAATCTGAGCACGCTTGAGATCATCCGGAAAAACACCACATTCAAATGAAAGATTAACAAGTTTTATTAGAGGCAATACTATTGTAGGAAGAATAGATTTAACTACCTTAGTAGGGATAGAATCTGGCCCAGATGAAGACGAGTTTTTCAAGCCATTAACAATTTTAGTAATTTCACTTACTGCTACTGGCTCTAGAAACATAGACTTAACAAAAGATGGTCCGAGGTAAGATCTAAAGTCCGGCCTATGCCGAGACAAAGTAACTGTAAGTAATATTCTTACCAATATTAGCGAAGAATGAGGTGAATGCCTCTTGGACATTAAGCTCACCCTCCACAGCTCCATCGCCAATGACCAGACTCATAGGTAAGAGCTAGATTGAGAACCGGGTTTAAGTACAGAATTAATTACCTTCCAAGTTTTACGAATATCATTGCCACAAGCAGCAAAATCATTTAGATAATACAGAGATTTGGCTTTCCTACCCAAGGAATTATATATATTCCGGTAGATCTTGAATTGACAAAGACGAATAGCACCTGCTGAAAGGGTAGCGCATTTGTAAGCTCTCCAGAGATTATTCTTCCTTCTCCAGCTTTTGAGAAGTCCTGATGTCATCCATGGGTTTAGAGGAACAATCCTTTTAGACCTATGATTAGAAGGTGGTACTTTACAAATGCTACGAATAGCCTCTTTTATGGTTCCATAAAAGGACTCAAATAAACAAGAAAAATCCTTATCATTATCAAGCAAGCTCCACGCTAATTTTTCCGCTAATTTGGACCCAAGAAGAGATAACTCTTTCTCACCAAACCTAACAGAATAGGAATCAAACACCTGAGCACGGTTACTCTTCCCCTGTTTAAAGCTGAATCGAGAATATATTGGAAAATGATCGGAGATATCACTAACTAAAATTGAGTTTTCCTTCAAACTAAGCGTAGAGAAGATATTGTCAATCAAAGAAGCTGTAACATTAGTTACTCGTGTGGGGATGGATGTAGATGGTAGAGTTCCTGCGGCAAGCATGGTTGAAAGAAAATCAACTGAAGCCGAAGAGTTTGAATCCATCAAATTTATATTAAAGTCACCCATTATAATTAACTGACACGGACGTTTCAGTATTATGTCAAGTATTTCCTCAAGATTCCGAAGAAACAACGGAATAGCACCACTAGGAGAACGATAAATATTGCCTATGATTAGATCAATACCATTAGATCTAATTTTTATAAATTGTGACTCGAAAATACCTTCAAAATTCCTTTATAAGTCATCACGCAAGCAATAATGCAAATTGCAAGATATATACATGGCAAGACCTCCTTTAACCATCTTGCAGTGGTTTATACGTTCCATTTTATAACCATGGATATCCAATAGCATTTCATTGCTAGAATCCAAAAATGTCTCACACAAACCGACAACATCAGGCTGTCCATCCAAAACAATTTGTCTCAAATTATCTATTGACGACGAGATACCCTGAATATTAAGCTGAAGTGCTGTCAGATAATAATTTCCTTTGGTAACCTCCTCCTCCCCCAAATTCGAAACATATTTACTATTACAAATGGCGTTTATATTAATCGGATTTTGATTAGCCTGACCCACAGAACTATTTAATACACTAATTACATCAAAAGGATTATTTTCAAGCTCGCAAAGGCGACTCTCATGGCTTAAAAATTCACAAAAGCAGGTTTCGCTTGGAGTCCATTCAAGTCACCAGAGGAACCAAAAAGAAATCATTGCTTAAATTAATTACAAAAGAAAAATCTGTCAAAGGATTACAAACACATAAATAACTAATAGCACAGCAGGTATTATTGGAAGGAACCATTAGCACGGAAGGAGAAACAAAAATGAAAAAAATAAACAAATAAAAATAAAGTAAAAAAATGAAAATTAATGACCTGAGGAAGGCATTTACAAGTTAAGAAAAATACTAACATCGAAAAACAACACAACCAAAGTAACAAAAAAAAGAAAAAATACCGAAAAGTGCACCCAAAAATAAATAGAAACAAACAATATTTTTGAGAAAAATAATACAAAAAAGATTAAAAAAAAAACAGAGAAGAAAAAATGAACCGAAAACTAGCGACTCTTTTAGTAGAGAAAAAAAAACAAGAAAAGGGAAAATAAACAAATAATCCATGAGAAAGTAAAAAAAAAAAGAACAGACAGAAAGAAAAAAAACAACTAGATAAAGTCAGCGAAAGACCTTATCTTTTTTATTGAGTCCCGTCACTAGGCTTTGCCAATATTTGACCCCGATCAGACCAAGCATTCCGCTGACCGAATTTGTCTTTTGCCGCATTCAGAATATCTCGTCTGTGCTTGGTCAGAGACTCAACAACAAAAATACCACTAGAGACCAACTTGGATTTGGCCTTGAACACTTTACAAGCAATGCTTTTGCTCGAAAACTTCACTATTATCGGAGCGACCCTTGGAGCAGATGGAACCGCCTGAGTTGAATCAGTTATAGCAGCATTATTCAGTCTAAGTCTATACACGTTCACGACCTCATTTGTACTAACTTCAGGCAAAGACATTTTCTGATTAATAGTTAGCAGCACAGCAGAGCGAGTGTCAACATCAGTTTTCTGCCTAACACCGTGAAAAACCAGGCTGTCTAGTAGTGATTCTTGCTCATAACTATCCAACTTATTCTCAATCCTGTTCAGTCTGTCCTCTAAATTTGCAAGTTTATTACTCAGTCCCTTTAGCGACTTTTCGATTCGCTGAAACTTGGGGTTAAATTCAATCGTGAGAGCATCATAAATTTGACTAGCAATAAGCTCAGTCGATTCCTTAAGAGAGTCTGAGCTAGCCAGCTTTTCCGAAACTTTTCGAGTTATACTGTCCATCAGGTCATTTTTGGTTTTATCCAGTTCAGCTTGGGTAGCTACAAGTTGCTGTTGTATCGGGCTAATACTGCTAGATAATGCTAATGCTGGGCCATTTGCTATGCTTTTATCATTACCTCTCAGCGCAAGGTATGTTTTTGACAGTCTCATGTAAATATCAGGCGTAGTAGCAAGCTCTTCAAAAGCTTTTTTTGAAGCAGGAGCAGTGAAATTAACAGTGGTAGGATCATAAACTTGGAGATTTGCATCCACGGGGCGAAATTCATCATGCGATCCATAGCAAAATGCCGTATAAACTGGCTTGCCTCGTGTATCTATACCAGCTTTGATTATTCTTACTGACCAGAGGGGATAATCCTTGAACTTCGCAAGATCAAGATCAAACTGTTTAAAAACCATGATTATCAGTAGCAAGATAAAAAAAAAGCAAAAGACTTATCTTTACGTGAGGCCAAACAAAATATTCCAAATAAATATTCAAAAAGTCCAGCGCCAGCCAGCTAATGTATAAACCAAAACAGGTATTCACTCGATTATTACGTCACAACACGGGTGATATGAAAATAGGTCTTGCCTCGGGAGTATTTCCACGGAGGCCGGGGGGGGGGGTGAACACCAGCCACCATTCACAATTGGGTGTTGGATTTAAAAATTATCCAAAATCTAAATGAAAATCCTGAATCTAGGTCACTTTAACCCACAGCAAAATGTTACGAAATAACAGTCACTGAATTAGCTACGGACTCTAATTGATTCCGGATATAATCCTTTTTCAACACTTGTTCAAAACTGGGATTTTATCCTTTTGAAAGAACAAATTGGTCTTCACAGGTCAGAGACTGAATAGCAACTCAATCAGTGATTAGGCCTATTATTTTTGACAAGGAAATTAAGTTGGGAATCGAATGGTAGGCTATATTTTTTTAATTTGTATCTTATTTATGTCCTATAAATAACAAGGCCTAGACTATTGTTCAAAGATGCAGCTAAACCATAGACACACTGGTGGATCCAGGGAAACCGGGGAGACCCCGGGCCCTCCAATATTTTTTCTGACACCCTCATTCCTTGTTCTTTCTGTTTTTTACTCTTTTATAAAATAGATTAGTCAATTTGACCAATTATTGGCACCCTTGTCACATTGGACTCCCCAAGATTTTGCTTATTGGCGCCCTTGTCACATTGCTACTTCCCCCAAGATTTTTCTCTAGATCCGCCCCTGCTTAGACAACATGATGATCTTGGTGATCTTGGTCCAAATATGAAATAAGCAGTATTGTAATAAAAGAGTAGCTTTATTTGATTCGTGATTTAGCATTGTTTCAGAATATAATTTTCACTTTCATGGAAATCCAGTAATAGTCCAGGTGATGTCTAAGGCTGTATTTATATTTTCTTGTTTTATAAATTGGCATTATCAAACAGTTCGTGGTAATGAACTGTAAGTATGGAGCGACCCGGCTCAATGGTAACCGAAACTCTAAAAAACGAAATTTAAACACCAATAGATATATCATAGGAATCGCTTTAGTCTTGCCCATTAAAGGTTACGAACTTGAGAAAACTTCCCTGATTTTCAAAAAGATTTATCAAGTGATCCTAATGAAAATCACACGATTAGATTCAGCGTATCAGAGAACCCTACTTAATAGGTTTGGAGCTCCTATCTGCAAAAATGTGGAATTTTGTGTTTTTTGCCAGAAGAAAGATCACGGATGCGTGTTTTTTTTCCAGGGGTGATGGTATCGACCCAGTGGCCCTAACATATCGGGAGAGGGCTCATTTGAACGGAAATCAAAAGTTCTAGTGGCCTCTCTCTATATGTCTTGCTTTCTATTTTCCGTCTCAATTTTACACGCGGAGTGGTTAAGAGTAATTATCCGTGATAAATTTTCACCGGCATTGAATTGTCTAGAGGATATTTCCATGGGGAGGGGGATTGTCCGTGGAGGTGGGGCCAGATTTCCTGGCATTATTTAAAAAAACGATCAGAAATTAAATAAAAAAATAATTTTTTTCAACTGAAAGTAAGAAGCATCATTAAAATTTAAACGAACAGAAATTATTAAATAGTTCGTGGTAACTATTTGTAAGTAAGGAGCGATTCCGCTCAATAGTAACCGAAACTCTAAAAAATGGAATTTTGCAATACATATATCAAAAGAATCACCTTTTTATGCTAATTTCAAATATATCAATTTCATTAAGTTTAGTCTTACCCATAAAAGGTTACGAGCCTGACAATATTTTCCTGATTTTCAAGCAAAGGGGGAAGACCCCCTAAAATCAAGTGATCTTAATGAAAATCACAACATCTATTGAGAAAGAGATACAAGATGATATAATAAAAAGACAATACCAAAATCTTCCCAACTTCCAGCAAAATAAATTCTGAACACTGGAAATGCAAAACTATAACATGGAAAATACCTGACAAAAAGGGGGCGATTTCATAAGTTTGAGAAAAGGGAGTTGTATTATTCTCTGAGAAAAATAATGGAAATAAAAATCGAAGTTTTATTGGTGAAAGTAAAGAGAGATTGAGACTTAAGACGAATAAAGTTAATCACTTTTAAGCCTATGCGACCTGCATCTATGACAGTAGCCCATATAAATTGACTGCTGACAATTCCCTGCAATATAGGATTATAAAAAAACAAGTAGTTTAATGAAAACACAAAAGCCCATGCTAAATCAATAACAAAAAATTTATTTTAGTTACCAAAAAGCCATAAAGTATCGATTTAACCCCCCCCCCCCCAAAAAGAAAAAGAGAACCTTCAATTGGATTAGGCTCAGTTCATATAGGTCTCATCAAATTAAGTGAGTTTAAACCACTTATAGCCCCGTTAAAACGCTTTATTTGTCTACTCCAGAAAACATTCTAGAACGCTTTCTACATATTAATACTGAACTGAAGTAAACAAAGACAAATAATAGCTAGGTACACACACAGGGGGACCTTCGGCGCAGTGAACCCTCCCCAAAATTTTCAAACTTTATCGATTTTTTTTATTTTTTCCATATTCTTCATTTAATTTATTAGTTGGGGAGGGGCAAAATTTCCCGACTCCATCCGAAATGTGTGCATCCTCTTGAAATAAACTTCTGCGTAGATGCCTGAATGAGGCGTTCACCATTGTGGAAATTTTACAACTCCACCCTTAATTTGAATGTGATATAGTTGTTAAATTTAAACTCCTAATAATCTAGACGTTAAAGCTTTAATTAAATAAAAAAGAATAAAAAAAACTTACCAATTTTAACTCCATTGCGTAGTCTTCAGCTGTGCTCACTTAGATTTGGTTGAATCAGTGCACCTCAAGTTTACTTTTCTTATCAGATTAGATATGAGACGGCCAGCTAAAATAAACACGTATCCGGTGTTTCCCTCCTAGCTTTCGCAAAATTTTAGCTAATACCTTCAAGGGTTATACCATGATCTGTTTTCAATTTGTCTTTAGTACCCCTCCTCGCCATTTTTTTTTTTTTTTTTTTTTTTTAGCCCAATCGTTTTTCATAGTCATGGAAAGGAATTTCTTTAAAAAGATTTGTTGTAGGTATTCTCACAGGCAATAAGAAAGGACCCCAAAGCATTTACAAAGTAAATTAATTTTTAATTTAAATGTCTCTTGGTTTCAGAGCAGCCATGTACATATATGTTTTGGTGCGGGGTGGTACTAAATTAAAAAAAAAAGAGAAGAAAAGATAATTTTATCTTTTCATAACTTATCTTTTCAAGGATCAATGCAAGTCTGCATTGAACTTGAAAAGTATGGAAACAGGAGATTTGTTCAAGTAGTTTCAGTTGCAGCCAACTTAGAGAATCTTTTCAAAGATAGAGGGCCTATTTTGTTTCTGATAGATTGGTATCATCCTTCAGAAGAAGGTGTATATAGAGACTTTTATGATGGTGACTGTTTTGATTTTTTGTATGCTTCTGATCCTGATATAAAGAAAAATATGATATTTCTTCAGCTCTACAAGGATGAGATACAAAGGAAAAATCCACTTGAACAGTCTACGTCAGGAAGGTACAGCACTCTAGCTTTTTATATGAGAGTTCTCAACTTCCCACCTTGACTTCGAGCAAGGCTAGATCTAGTGCAGTTAGTTATGCTAGTTCTAATATCGAACTTCAAGATTTTTGGCCCTGAAAAAAATCTTCAAAAAGTTTGTGAATGAATTAGTATTTCTTCGGAGTGAAGGCATTGTGATTAGTGGGGCA
Source organism: Artemia sp. Kazakhstan ARC1039 (assembly GCA_029168905.1). Lineage (NCBI taxonomy): Eukaryota > Metazoa > Arthropoda > Branchiopoda > Anostraca > Artemiidae > Artemia > Artemia sp. Kazakhstan ARC1039. The sequence goes on from JAQQPU010000948.1 coordinate 8,894, forward strand.
AGGTTCAAAGTTTTTGTTTTCTGTATATGTAGAGACAGCTCTACACTTTGAGTTTCATGGGAGGGTTCGTGAAATGTTTAACCGAAATGTGCAGAATCCTTCAAGAGTCTGCATGTTCTCTGGAAGCACTGCAGCTAAAGACTATTGGAAAAGTCAGTTTCCTCTTAGAACTAAAGGATCCTACGAGGAATCTTTAAACAAGCTGCACGACCCAAATGTTAGGAAGCAGTCTGTAAATGGCGTGAAGTTCAATTCTACTTTCAATGCATTACCCAACTTTCATGTGACAGAGCTTACATTACCGCCGTACATAGCCCATGACTTGTATGAAGGTGTTATGAAGTGGGATGCTTGTGATGAAAATGTCTGTAATGCCGTTGATCCGGTTATCATTGTCGTAAGTAAGCATTCATAGCTCAGTACATATTAGTCATTAAATTGCGTTTCGAGGCCGCCTGATATCATTAGTTTTGACATTTCGTTAAATAGACTTTTATTTAAGTTCCTGCTTCTTCAAGTGCAATAACTTTAGTCCTTTGAAAAAAATATTCAGCTTCTGCATTACATTAGGAACCACTGATGTCTTAGAAATATTCATGGTGCCTGATTTACCTTACTTATTTTATTGATGACTAGAAGTCAGTCAGTACGTTTGTTTAATTGGATGGATTAGGTGTGGTTGGATTCTTCACTTTTTTTTCCTCCTCATTTGTTCGCGATGTTCTCATTAACCTCACAATAATTGTGAAACATTTGTCTACGCACTACCTCCAATATATATTTTCATTCGTGTGTACTTTTCTACTTCAGAATTCATGCTTTAATATTAAAAACAATGGTAAAACAGGTTCTGTTGCCAATTATGTTTTTCCTTCATAAGGCGTTTGAGATAAAGAACGTTTTCCCCCTGTTGACATCTCTATTTAAAGCTTAGGAGACGGTCCAAACAGTTTTTTTTGTCTTTCAGGTCAGCAAAGCTTTTGACGCAGGACCGTAGTTCACGTAGATCTCGTGGAAACCTTTGAATGCAAAACAATGCTGGAGGCCTCACTTGCATGGTTCATGTCATACTGGGTTTTTGGCATCGATTACTGGAAGCAAAAAGGTATACGTACCGTACCGTCATGGAGAGTGTTTGTTACATGCATATAAATTTAGTCAAATAGAAATACTGCTCATACCTCCAAAAAGTAAATTAGGTGGGACAATGCATTAATTTTTTAATTCTGAATCTACCAATAGCCACAAGTTCGGCTTTCACTTCAAAGTTTGGCCGTTTCCGCCAAGAAACAAGTATTTTTTACATCCTTTTGATCAGTTTTAGATTCCTTCAAATTTTGCAAGTGGTAACTTTTGTTTCGAGTAGACAATTCTTTGCTTTCAAGCAAGACCTCAACTCCACCCGAAGTTTTGATAAATCCTTCCTCAACCACACCTTAAAATAAAACCCCTCAACCCACTCCTCTTTCACTCCTGCATAAGACCTCAGGGAAACCGAGATATCTTTTTGGGTCTACTATTTCTGCATTTCCTGGCCTCTTTAAACTCTGCTGGACTAATTTTGCATCCTGTCCTACCTCCATCTTGCTAAGACTGCCTTAGCCCGCAATCGTCTTAAATCACTTTTACCTGATGTGCCCAAGGATTCATTTCTCTTTTATATTCGAAAGTTGTTTCATTTTCTAAGTTCTAGGTCTTCCTCCAGAAATACGATCCTGTCTACGCTACTGCCGTTGCTGGAGATTTCTATTGTACTTGTCAAAATAATATTAATCACAGCTTGACCTCACCTGATGCTATAGATACAGACATTATTCACCTACGAAATTATTGCTTATTGTTACAAAGAACCCTTCATGACTGTAGTAACCTTAGGAAATGTCTTTGTTCTAGGTATGTCTTCGAAATAGACCCTCAGAAGAAAGCCCTCCTACCAGAAAAAGGGAGAACGTTATAAAACAAACTGTAATATAAGTTATCGTTTTTTTCCTATTCAAATATGTGGATATGTAAATAAGAAAGAAATGATTCGATTCGTTTGTCTTTTTCCGTAGTGTTTGGCCGAATGGTCGTGTTTTTAAGTTGGTACCAATTAGTGAACGTTGGAGTAAAGATAAGTGACAGGCCGAGATTGTTTATGGTTTTTTTTTCTTCCATCATGTAGTTGGTTTTCGTGGACCGTTTTCAGTATATTGGGCTGAAATAACAGCGCTGGACATAATAGAAGTTACATTTGACAAGTTTCCACTTTGAATTAAAACTTTGCATGGTACGATGCATCAAGGTCTTTTTGCATTTTTTTTTACTGCCAGTTGATTTGATATTTCCACCAGGAATATGGACCTGTGCTCAAATTCAGCCTTTACAGTTGAATCCCAGTGTTGCACACCAGTCAAACTACTATTTTCCAGTCGTTGGACAACCCGTCTACAGCTATAATTGTAATACAGTTGTTAGATTATAGCCTATTTTTATCAATTTTTTAACAGTGAAATTGGTTTGGACAGTTGTACATGTGCCTATCGAATATGTTCATTAATCCTATTGTAAAAGCTGCAAATCAAATTTCAACTCAGAATTCTGGGGGGGG
>JAQQPU010000948.1:11583-39298 GCA_029168905.1 Artemia sp. Kazakhstan ARC1039
AAAAAAACACCTTTAGGGGCTGTCCCACCACTACCAGCTAAGCATTATCAATTTACGCTAAAGAAGCGTAAATGTACGCTAAAAATCGAGACGCGTAGGCTTCCTTGATAGACAGAGATGGAACTGGAAGTCTGCGCCTCTCACGCCAAACCAGCGAAAAAGTACGCTAAATGACTGTAGTTTCGCAGCAGAAGGGGGTCATTTAACGTTGAAAAGCGCAATTTCAGAATCACAGGGATTGGCAGTGACGAATACAGTTGGTCCGGCCATAACGTTAAATCAGTCACAATGTAGCCTATGCTAGAAGACCTTCTTTTTAACCCTCTGACTGAAAAACACTAAATTAGCGTCCATAAGTAAAAGTACGCTTTTTTAAGCGTAAGGATCACTTGCTGCACCATAATTTAGCGTAAAAAACAAACGGATTTTTTTACTGCGTACAAGAAAATGAAAAAATCTTGGTATTTATGGGAGCCTGGCTCAAAGTCCCCACCCATCTGTCTAGGTCCGTGATTCCCAAAATGGGGCACACGCCCCACCGGTGAAGGGATGGTAATATTTTGGTGGGTCATGGAAAGGAAGTGCACCTTTCGACTGACTATACTTTAGAGCCTTAATTTTGAAAATAAAAACATTTTTAATGCGAACGACGTCATATTCATATGCATTTAAAGAGCAAAAATGATACTTGACAGTATTGCTATGACATACATTGTATAAAAGGCGTTGTATTCAGACAATATTTTTTTTCTGACAATTCTGAAGTATGAATATCGGACAAATCGAAAAAAGATACCAAGTGTTGGGACACCTGTCCTGAGCGGTAGTTATAACAAGTTCATATCCTTTTAACCTTCCTTCAGGTGAATGCAATTAAAATTTGAGATAAACAAATTTAAATATCACGAGGGGGGGGTCATCAAGGTTTTATAAATGCCTAGGTGCGGCATGGCCAAAAATCGGTTGGGAACCACTGGTCTAAGTGTCTGTCTAAGAGGTCTCGGCAACGGTCTCAATCATCTTATTTCTAGATTAATTAAAAAAAACTTTTTCCACAAAATAAGTTTTTCAAAGAAAAGTAAAAAACTCCATTTAACCAAAAATGAGCAAAAATAAAATCCAATAGTTTACCAAGCGTGAAACTACAACAAATCAGCATCGATAACTAAATGAAACCGTAAACGAGCAGAAATTACAATAAATAACCGAGTCAAACTCAAAACGAGCAGAAATTAACATGAGTAGGGCTCAAAACCCCTATGCCTTCCCAAGGCCAGAACATAATTTGCACTTCACTGAAAAAATATAAATATTTTTACTTTTATAACTTTAATAAATCAAATTTTGATAATTAAATATAAGTATATGTATATTAAACTGATAATACACATTCATTTGTACGCTGAAGAAAATTACTATCCCAAAATTTTGATTGGATGTGTTTGGGGAATGGTGGGCGTCAGAGGGGGGTTAGTTGCACTCCAATCACTTCCAACTGATAAAAAGGGCACTAACGCTTTCAATTTCCAACCGAATGAGCCCTTTTTGAAGTTTCTACGACAACACTTTCTATAAAAAGCCTTTCATGCCCCAAGGCATAACTAACTACTCTTGACCTGAGGGCTGTGAGGGGGTTGTCATCCTCAAAGAAATAATTTCCGGACCTTTCAACTACGTTGAACAAAATAGCATTCTTAAAATTTTGATTGGATGTGTTTGGGGAAATGGTGGGCGTGAGAGGGGGGTTACTTACCATCCAATCCCTTTCGACTATTAAAAAGGGCACTAGCCGTTTCAATTTCCAATCGAATGATTCCTTTTTGAAGTTTCAATGACAACGCTTTCTACAAGAAAAATAACCTTATATACCCCCAGGGCATAACTTACAATCCTTGTCCTGAAGGCTGTGGAGGGAATGTCTTCCTCAAAAACATAATTTCCGAACTTTTTAACTACGTCGAACAAAATGGCTATCTCAAAATTTTGAGTGGATGTGTTTGGGGAAATGGTGGGTGTGAGAGGGGTGTTAGTTATCCTCCAATCACTTTCGACTATTAAAAAGGGCACAAGCCCTTCTAATTTCCAATCGAATGAGCCCTTTTTGAAGTTTCTACAACATCACTATCTATAAAACCTTATATGCCCCCAGGGCATAACTTAGTACCCTTGCCCCGAGGGCTCTGAGGGGTTTATTATACTCAAAGACCTAATTTCTAAAACTTTTAACTACGTTGAACAAAATGGCTATCTAAAAATGTTGATTGGATGTGTTTGGGGAAAAGGTGGGCGTGAGAGGGGGGTTAGTTGCCCTCAAATCACTTTCGATTACTAAAAAGGGTACTAGACCTTTGAATTTCACATCGAATGAGCCCTTTTTCAAGATTCTACGGCAAAACTTTTTTACTCAATAAAAATCTTATATGTCCCCAAGGCATAACACAACCGTTACTCTGGGGGCTGTGGGGGAGTGTCATCCTCTTAGCTATAATTTCCGGACCTTTCAACTACTTTGAACAAAATGGCTATCTCAAAATTTTGCTTGGGTGTGTTTGGGGAAAAGATGGGCGTGAGAAGGGGGTTAGATGCTCTCCAATCACTTTCGACTATTGAAAAGGGCACTAGCCATTTCTATTTCCAATCAAATGAGCCCTTTATGAAGTTTCTACGACAACGCTTTCTATAAAAAAAAAACCTTATATGGCCCCAGGGCATAACTTACAATCCTTGCCCTTAGGGCTGTGGGGGGGGGTTGTCATCCTCAAAGACCTAATTTCCAGAACTTTCTACTGCGTTGAACAAAATAGCTATCTCAATATTTTAATTGTTTGTGTCTGCGGAATAGGTGGGTGCGAGAGGGGGGTTAGTTGCCCTCCAATTACTTTCGACTATTAAAAAGGGCACTAGCCCTTTGAATTTCCAATCGAATGAGCCCTTTTTGAAGTTTCTACTACAAAGCTTTCTATAAAAACCTTATATGCCCCCAGGGCATAACTTACAACCCTTGCCCTGAGGGCTGTGGGGAGTGTCCTCCTCAAAAACATAATCTATATTTGGAAATCAACTACGCTGAACAAAATAGCTATCTCAAAATTTTGATTGGGTGTGTTTGGGGAAATGGTGGGCGTGGAAGGGGTGTTAGTTGCCTTCCAATCGCTTTCGACTATTAAAAAGGGCACAAGCCACTCCAATTTCCAATCGAATGACCCCTTTTCGAATTTTCTACGACAACTCCTTCGATACGAAGTGCCCTGGTCTAGAATCAAGAACCAAAAATAAATAATACTTTGTGCCCACATCGTTCTTTACTTAGGCAGCGCACCGCTACCTATGATACTTCAAATCGGGCAAGAATTTTAAAGACACAGATTTTACATCCCCAATCAAAACATATGTGCAATTTTCATTAGATTCTATTAGTTTCAAAATTAATTGCTATCAGTCCTGCTCCTCTGACTGACGAATTTAGGCGTTTTGTTTTCGACTAAACTTCTTACTGTATGAAAAGATGTCAGAGAACGAAATGTTCGAGAAATTAAAGAACACACACTTACTGCAGCGGGGGGGGGGGGGGGGGGCGGGTAAGATGTGCATGAGGGGGAATTTATTTCCCGTTTCTAAAATAATGCAAATTTTCATGAATAGTTTTAAAGTTAGTACATTTTGAATGATTAAAATCATCATGAATACTGCATTTTGTTGTTGAATATATTGTAATCAAAGTTTTATCAGAGTTTCAGTGTAAATTGGCAAGGGTTGACCTTTAAAAACAGTTTGTTATTACGAGTTGTTTGACCCAATTGGGTGACTTTAAACTTCATAAATTTTATATATTTGGAATCATCATGAAAATACATTCCTAAAGTGTACATATTGTTTTCAAGACTCCTTTTTTTAGAGTTTTAGTCACTATTAGCACGATTGAAGTTGCTGACGATGTCTTAGGGAAGAAAGTTAGGACCGCAGCTAGGAATATTAGTGAAAAGGCTTTATGTTTAATAGAGAGGAGAAGGGGCTTGAACAAAAATTATCTGAGTGATGGATTATATGAAAATAGAAGAAATGTAAAGAAAGTGGAGAAAGCATTAAAGTATGAACTGAGGAGGTGTGAAGTGGAGGCCTTGGATAAAATTGCCAAGGATCTGGAAGATGCAGCTAGACGGCGTAATGGTAAAATATTGTACTGGCATGTCAATAAATTGAGACGAAGTAGTGAATTTGGACTTGTCCCGGTTAAAGATAGGAATAAGGCCACAATTAGTGATAAGGAAAGAGTTAAAGAGAGATGGGCAGAACATTATGACAATATCGAGATAGAGTTGCAGGAAAAGATATAGAGGAAAATGAAAAGTTTTGTGATACCTTAGATGTGAAGGAAGATTTTTTTCTTTGTGAGGAAGAATTAGCGAGAGTACTAAAAGGGTTAAAAAATAATAAGGCTCTAGATGCTGATAGTGTGGTAAATGAGTTTCTTAAATATGGCAGTTCTGAGGTTAGAAACAAGCTACTGATGATTATGAATATGATTTTTGAAAATGGGGAAGTACCTAGCGATTTCAGGAAAACCTTAATTAAACCAATGTGTAAAAAAGGTGATAAGAATGAGTGTGGTAATTATCAAGGCATTAGCCTGGTCTCTGTAGGCAACGAATTACTTAATAATATGATAAATTTTAGACTAAGAGATATTGTAAACAAAGTTTTAAGGGAAGAACAGTGCGGTTTTAGAAAAGGTAGAGGATGTGTCGAACAAATTTTCACTCTTAGGTTAATAATTCACAAGCGCATGAGTTATCAAACACCTTTGGTCCTCAGTTTTATAGATTGTGAGCAAGCGTTTGATTCTGTTGATAGAAGACCTGTAGCAAAGGTTTTATCCTTGTATGGTATACCAGACAAATACATTAAAGTGATTAGTGCTATGTAGGAGAATAAAACTGCTGCGGTTAAGGTAGGAAATGAGATTTAAGTAAGTAACACTGGGTTTATTTAAAAAAAAATAAAGTATATATCATCGATTCCCTGAAGCATGCTTGTGCGGGAGAAAAACCTCCTAATAAATCAATAAACCCCCCCCCCCAAAAAAAAATAGCAGCTGGTTTTATATTAAATCTGGAGTTAAGCGGGATGTTGTTCTATCCCCCATTATATGGATCATTTTGATGGATTTTGTCTTAAGAAACACAGGAAAGACAATGGGAGACCACGCAATCAAATGGGGAGGAAAAACTTTCCTGGACTTAGATTATGCTGATCATTTAAGCATCCTAGATGAAAGCGTCAGCAAAATGCATGAACTTCTAGAGGTTTTGTAAGTTCAGGGTGCTAGAATAGGTTTGAAAATAAAGGTTAAGAAGACTAAGTCACTAAGGCTCAGAATAAGTGAAGATGAAAAGGTGACGTTGGGTAACGAAATGATTGATCAGGTGGACAGCTTCACTTATCTTGGTAGTATTATTAGTAAAGACGGTGGGAGCATTGAAGATGTTAAAAGTAGAATAGCCCAGGCTCAGGCCATTTTTTCACAGTTAAAATAAAATTGAAAGAATAGGAAGATAAATCTGCAAACCAAGATTAGAGTATTGGAAGGTACAGTGATCAAATATAGCTTTCCACAGAAATTGCCTACGGATTGTTTTCGGTACCTAGCTGACTGACGGTATTTCAAACAGTAGGCTGAACGAAAAGCGTGGCTCAATCCCGCTTTCTAGTGCTGTAATAAGAGAAAGGTTGAGATGGCTAGGGCACGTTCTGCGATGAAGGTTGACATATTGCTAAAGATTGTCCTTATCGGCCAGCCGTCTAGGGCTGAACAGAAAGCAGGTCGTCTGCGGTTAGGGAGGGAGGATGTCATAAAAAAAGATTTAAAGGAAACAGGAACTTCCTGGGAGGGTGTAAAGAAGGAGGCTCTGAATAGATTGGGCTCGAGGAGGAGCGTGCGTAGCTGTGTTGGCCTCAGGCGGCTCGATGCTGCGGTGAGTTGTTAGTAGTAGAGTTATGCTGATGATGTGCTTATGATAAGTAGTAACCTTGTAAGCCTCAAGGGTAACCTCGACCAGCTGATTGTTAGGTACAATGGCTTAGGTCTCAAAGTGAATACCCAAAAGAGAGAGTTCATGGTTATTTATCCGCGGTCGCCCTCGTGTAGTCTAGCATCTAGAATTGAGCCTTATGTCATCATTAATGGAACGAAAATATTTTTGGTGCATCAACTTAAGTACTTGACTCTAGAATCATCAGTTCTAGGACCCTGCTTATCAAAAATGTATCTACCGCGATTCGATTTAGTTATGCTAAGTTAACAGCACTCAAGTATAGTTACAATAGAAAAGTGCTATCAGGACTTTATTGAGCGATTGTATTGCCACATCTTCTATATATCTCACCGCTATGGGATTGGTAAACGTCAACAGAAAAAATGAAACTTCGATCAGTTTCTTACAAGTATCTGAAATTTTTGCTGCGTCTACCGTTATACGAACGTAACACTTGTCTTTTGAGCTCCTATAATTTGCGGTACCAGACCGAAGTACTGCCAGATCTGGAAAATCAGGCTAAAAAAAGAACATTCGAAAATTATCCAAGTTATTGCCACACACCCTTTACGACTGTGCTGATTAGTTAGTGTGGTATTATAGTGGAAATGTTTTTGATTGTTGTAGTTTCTTTGCTTTTTTCCTTTTTCTCTCTTTGTACTCCGCTTGTCATTTTTTGTTCATGAGCGGGCATAAATCAATTATTATTATTGTTATTACAATTATAAAAAAAATAATCATAAAACTCGATATTTCCATTTAAACCTCGACAAAAATAAAGTTCCCGGAGTCACCTGCCCCCCAGTCCTCGTAAATTTCTTAACTTTGTCATGAATTGTCCCTCGCCCTCCTCTCTATCCTTTGTGCCGATAAAAATGTGAACAAAATCTTATATTTTACATACAAGATTTCTGCAATAAGAAGGGAGCTGTGACCCTTGAGCAGCCTTATTCAATCTTAGTTCAAATGAAGGGAGATTAGAGATTAATTCCTACCTTCATCCTCCACCCTCTCAGACTCTTTTCTATATCCATCTGAAAGTTCACGGACAGTTAAGACAATTTGGGCCTTGAAATGCATTCTTTAAGGCATCTGGTACCCCCTCCCCTGCCGAAACAATGACCCAACACCCCTCCGCCATAATAGCTGCTGCGCAATTGTGCATCACCATACATAATTTTATGAAACATCAAGTGGACCAACTTGGTTAAACGAATTTGTTAAAAAAAATCTATACTAACCCTTGACCTTGCATAGACTATGCGACTTTTTTCCAAATGAACACACCACTGTGTGGCATCTGAGACTGAGAAGCTCAGCACATAGTTTTTGATACTTTTAAGTCGATTGGTTATCTCTGAATTTTAATCGATATTAATTTGGCCCTCTTTGGGCAAAATCATAGTTTGGTGCCAGAAAATTGGCAGAAAAGATCACTATCCCGTGGCATTATCTTTTTGGCTACTTCAAAAGGGCACCAGAACTTTTAATTTCCGTTTAAATGAATCCTTTCTCGATTTTCTAGGATGATTCATTCGATACGGTCACCCTTGGGAAATAGGAAGAAACAAATAAACGTTGATATGTTTAGTTTGATTGTGAGATTTTCATCAAGACCACTCGCCATTTTGGGAGTGTTTCTCCCTTTTTGAAAATAAGGCAAACTTTCTCAGCCTCGTAGCTTTTGATGGGTAACTCTAAGCTTAATAAATTGTATACATTTGAAATAAGAAGTAAAAAGCTAATTCTCTTACCATATTAATATATATCAAAACTCCGTTTTTTAGAGTTTTGGTTACTATTAGCCCGAGTCTCTCCTTACTAACAGTTCGTTACCACGAACTGTTAGATAGCAGCAATTTGTGAAAATTATTTTGTTGCTGATAATGACGATGGTAAGCAATTTTTACAACTGTTTCCGGGGCAACCAACGATCTTACATCCGATTTGACGACTCTCCAGTTGTAGAATACATCTACATTTATCCGAAAAACATCACTACTACTTGGAACACTAAACTTGCGCACAACACCTAAACCGGGAAAAAAGAAATTGCCTCTAAATGAAATCGACCCTTACCTTTGGGATATTATTAGCCTATAAAAGATTTATCTTTCTTTGAATAGGATAGAAACCATAAACATCAAAACCCTCATCACTTCTGGACAAAGCAATGGCGTTTACTGCCAGGGAATTTGCTTCTTGCTTTCGAAACTTGCCAAAAATCTCTGCTTACCATAAATCTATTCTCTGAGCGTATCATCACTGCCTGTCTTAAAGGATCTATTACTAACATGTCCATCATCCAAGTCTATATCCCAAACTCATCCCAGAGTGACCAAGAAGGAGAAGAGTTATATACCCAGCTCCAGCACGCCGTAGACCAAGTGCTCAAGAAAGATGTGACTAGGGACTTTAAAAGCAGTCGTGGGACAGTCAAACGAAGGTTTTGAGAAGTAATGGGCAAGTTTGGACATGGGTGGCAAAACTATAGAGGTGAAATGCTCAAAGATTTCAGCTGTGATAACCCACTCCTCATTACCAACACCATGTTTCGTCACACACTGCACAAAAAAGTTACACGGAGATCCCTAGACAGCCAGAGCTCAAACATGATTGACAACATACTTGTTCTTAAGCGTTGGAAATCGTCAATACTGAGCATAGTATCTTTAGCCACTAGTGACTTTGACTCAGGCCACGTTCTAGTCATGTCAGAACTCTCTCTGCACCTCCGAAAGCCCCAACAGCCAAAAAAAGCTACCCCAGATTTCCCTTCGATCTGCTGAAAAATATCGAAACAAGCAACAAGTAGAGATCCGCACTTTCAAATAAGTTGTCAAGTATCCAACTCCTGGAAGTCCCAACCAAAGAGAAAATCAGCCGTCTGATTGACAAAAGCGCCTCAATAATCCAAAAACGGCCAAGTGAAATCTTTGTAGTACAGTGTCACTCAGATAAAACTATGAATCGCCCCTGAAATCACTGATGCTATCAAAATAGCGTTTCTAACATATCTCGAGAGCAGCTAAGTCTGTCAAATTTTTTCGTAAAAACTGGCCATCCAGCATTCAAAAACTATTTTAGGCAGAATCACGTCTCCATATATCCACCTAGGACAATATTTAGTTTAGAACCCTTTAACAGCTATGAAATGTGCACTTATGGAACTTTGTTTTTCTAGCAATATATCTTGGTTGATACAGATCTTCCAATTGCATGGCTTTCACTCAGTTAGTCTTCCCAACGTTCTCTGCTTTGTTAAGACACGACTAGTTGATAAATTATGATTACCCAAATGTTAACTTAAAAAACAAGTTGTAAAATTACAGAAATCATAAGGAGTTCTCTAAAGGGAGGTTAAACAATTGCATACAAAGGGGAGGGACGGATTTCGAACTAAAATTTTGGCCCAAAGACCATTCTCAGACCAAGTTCAACAATCAAAATAAAACAAAAAGATGATTATTTAAATGTAATTACGATAATTAGTTACGCACAACTAACTTAAACGGCAGCCTCTGTCAAGCAAAGAGAACATTCATACTAGTTAAAATAAAGGTGATGAGTAATTAAAAATTATTCAAGTTTATTTCAAAATTAAGACAAGATATATTTATTAGGTGACTGTTGCTTGAGAAATGTCTTCTTGAAACAGACAAAACAGGTGACATCAACTCCTACACTGGTATAAATTGTAGTTACTTATTCAAAAGAAGAAATTTCAACAAAACACAAATACTGGACTGAATAGACGAAGTTGCCTTTTTATGGGTAGTTTCTGTAATCAGGGTTTCGTATAAAAACTAAACAGTTTGTTTGCAAAAATATAAGAGTCGAAAACGGTCTTTAGGTGGGGCCTTATTTGTGCCAAGTCTGTTACAGAAATCTCAAATCTTACTTCCTCCTCGAAGATATATATAAATACGTAATTGATTTCTTGGAATAGAATTGATTACTCAATAAGTGAATGAAGTTGAAGGATAGCCTGTTGGGCTTAAAGATTTAAAAAAACATGGTGTAACGTCAAACACTCGTTTGTTTGTAATTTTTTGTATCCAAAATCTTCTTTCCACACATGGCACATATTCCAATCTTATAAGCACAAGCTTGACAATAATGAGATCCAGGCTGGTGCACTTTTTGTCGACATACCTTACATGATTGAAACTTGGATGTATATGGGTTATACCTATTTTTGGCAGCAGTGAGCGCTTTATTTTCTCCAACTTTTCTCCCTCCTCCTTCAGTTACATTCCTTGCCCCAGATTTCCATGGATCTGGTGTGATTACTTTTCCAAGTTTCTTCTCGCATTTTTCACACACCATTTCAATCTGTTTTACCTGAAAGGAAAAGAAAACTTTTAAAATACTACAGCCTTTAAGCAATTTTTTTTAACTAAGTGTTTCTCGCAAAAGCCAGGAGTAAAGTTGAAACTTAAGACGAACAAAAATTATTACTTCACAAATTACTCAAGATATATCTGACATTCTGGCTCAAAAAAACTGATTCCTGGTATTTTCTGATATCCAGAGAATCCAAAAAACTATCGTTTTACTGAAAATTGAGCTTGGTTGAGCTTTTAGAGAAATAAATTTATATACTAAATGCTATCAATATCACAGTCGGTGGAAGACCATTGAGAGACTTAAATTTTACTCTTTTTTTAGGTTACTCATGGAATCTTCTACTCCAAAAGAGAAATCCTGTTTTTTCAGTTTGGTTTTGTGTTTTCAGCAAAGCAATAATTTTTAGAATTCTACAGATATGGGAAAATATCACGAGTCCACTATCCGAATAAGTTTTGTAAAAAATATCTTCTGCAATCTGCGAAGCAGTAATAATTGTTGGTTTTAAGTTTCGACTTTGCTTTTTGCTTTCATAAAAAAAACTTTGTTTTTTAAAAATAAATTTTGGCTTGTTTTGTTGTTCTTAAACATACACAATAAACTTCAGAAAAAATATTTGTTTAGTTCAGGTGATGAAACTAAAGAAGTGAATATAATTTTTTGTCAAAATGAGACACCAGTTGCAGGTTTTATTTCCTATCTTCTTTAAGCTTTCCCACAAGATGGTTCCATTGCAACTGAACCCTGTGCAACTGAGTCCCTGTGTAACTGAAACCCCATACAACTGAATCCCTGTGCAACTGAGGCCTTGTGTAACTGAACCCTCGTGCAACTAAACCCCATTTAACTGAACCCTAGTGCAACTTAACCCCCGTGTAACTGAATCCCTGTGCAACTGAACCCTGTGCAACTGAGTCCCCATGCAACTGGACCCTCGTGTAACCGAACCCTTGTGCAACTGAACCCTATTCAGTTTTTCAGCATTCTACAAATTTTAGGTAACCATCATAAACACAAGTTAGAATCTTTACATATTCAACCTTGTTGGAACTGTTTTTTTTTTTTTTTAAGTCAATAGATAAATGCCTGTCAAGATAATTCATAAAAAGCTCCGTTTTCTTGTCAACACTGATAGACTCCAAGATATGAATTTGAAAGAGATTTACCAGGAACAGGTAAATAATAAACTGGAGAGTTAAAAATTTGACAGTATAGAAGATGAATGGAATAATTTTAATAAATTGATTGTGAAGTTGCTGATGGTGTCTTAGGGAAAAAAGTTATAAACACAGCTAGGAATATTAGTGAAATTGTTTTATGTTTAATTTAGAGAGGGAGGGGCCTGTACAAGAATTATATGAGTGACAGATCGTATGAAAGTAAGAGAAATGTAAAGGAAATGGAAAAAGCATTAAAATGTGAATTAGGGATGTGTGAAGTGGACGCCATTGATGAAACTTCCGAAGATGTGGAAAATGAAGCCAGACAGCAGTAATATCTTGAACTGGCAAGTTAAAGGATTGAGAGGGAATAGTCAATCTGAACTTGTCCCTGTTAAAGATAGGAAGGGACCCCGAAAACGGGGCAGTCGTCATATTAGCAGAAGTAGTATTATCAGTATGTATATAATGCCTTTTGGTTAGTTCAACGTCCCCTTAAACATACCAGAAAGTTCCAACATAGTACTCGAAGTGGTTCACAAGGTATTGCTAATATGCCCTTTTGCAACTGCATATAGTGTTTTGATTTAGTTCACCCTCCCAATCACCATTTCCTGAAGTTTTCACCTTAATACCCTTAACTTTAGTAGTGGTCGTAGTAGTAGTAGTAGTAGTGGTAGTAGCATGCACATTTTCCATTTTGGTCGGTTGAACATGCAGCTTATTGCAACCTGTAAGTTTCAACGTAATACCCTAAAGCATTCCTAAAATACTGCAGGTATGCGCTTTTTATAAGCTATATGAATATAGTGAGTTTTGATTCAGCTAGACACTCTCCTTAAGATTCCAAAAGACCTTAATATCTTACTTTTTTTTAACCAAGAATAAACATGCCCCCTGCATAATTTGCTAGGTGGCAGCCCCCCCTGTTAACCCCAGTTTTCCTTCCCCACAACCCCAGTCATTTTACCTTGATTTAAAAAAATCGGCTTCAACTTTGCTTCCCCCCCAGGATTTTTACGAAATTACGCAACTGCCCTCCCCCCTTCCAAATCATAAATCCCATATGTGAACAATGAACAAATAGAATAAACTACAGCCCTTATCCAAGGGTTGTGGGGGGTCTTGTCATCCCCAGTGACATAGTTATTGGACTTTTTAGCTATGTTGAACAGAATGGCTTTCTTGAAATTTTGATAGGTGGCCTTGGGGGGGGCAATGAAAAGGGGAGTGAGAGGGGCCTGGTGCCCTATAATCACTTTGTTTAACATCTCCCCAAATGACTGCCATAAAACTCTCCATTGGTAAAAAATAAGATAAGCTCACGTTGCAGTAATTAGAATTTACGAACAATGCAAAACTAAACTTATTCCTGGCTCCCTGTCTAAGTCTGAACTACTAAAAAACACAGACAAGAAAACAACATAGTAAGCACATGAAATAGAATCGTATCAGAGGCAACATTGTAGCACTGCCTATACGAAAGAGCCACAAGGCTTCAATGATTTATTATGTATTATAATTAATAAAAAAATCCCCCCCCAATAAGTTTTACAAAGAAAAGCAAAGAAGCCCATTAAACCAAAAATGAGCAGAAATAAAATCGAGCAATCTACCAAGGGTGAAACTACCACAAATAACCATCAATAAATAAAAGAAACCCAAAACGAATAGGAATTACAATAAATAAGCAATTCAAACTAAAAACAAGCAGAAATTAACACGAGTAGGGCCAACAACCCCCATACCTTCTCAAAACCAGAACATAATTTGTACTTTACAGAAAAAAAGTACAAGTTACCCATTTTTAAAATGTATGGTTTTTATGGAAGGGATAATCATGTAAACTTTGGAGGAGGTCATTAGATTGGAAATCAAAGTTTTAGTTCCAATTTTGAAGAACCAAAGGTAATCAGAGGGTATCCAGCCTCTCCCTCCTAACCGCCATTTTTCCCCAAATGCATCTGATCAAAATGTTGAAACAGCCATTTTGTTCAATTTACCATGCCTCCAATATAACAACCCACCAGCAGCTCCTGGGGCAAGGGGTGTAAGTTAAGCCAGCTGCTCAATTCTAACACATAAGGTTTTAATGGAAAAGGTTTTTGTATCAATTTTGGAGCTCATTGAAATGGAAGTCAAAAGTTACAGTGCCTTTTTTTAAGACTCAAAAGTGATTGGAAGGCTTCCAACTCCATGCCCATTTTTTCCGCAAATACATCCAATCAAAATGTTGAGATAACCATTTTATTTAAAACAGACCAAAGTTAAAATAATTATGCCTCTAGGGTTCACAACTCCAAGTCCCTGGTGCAAGGGCTGTAAATTATGCAAGTTATCTATTCTTAAGAAAAGGGGGTATGTCTGATCCTGGATATCCAAAAAGGCATGGTGTATTAAGGTCAAACTTTAGAGAAATGTCAAGAAGAATACCAAATACAATAAAAATACCAGCAATATCTAAAGAATGGCTGATGATATCAGCTGTCACATTGTTTGGGAGATGTTTAGGGGCATCCTCAACTAAATCAAAAATACTATGTGAATCTATTATTACAAGAAGACATATCTGTAATATGTCGAGAACAGCTGAGGGCATTAAGTTTAAACTTTTAGGGTATGTCGAGGGAATGTTGAAAAAGGCTGGAGTACAACTAGTTCCCCTCCCATTTCCTTTTTAGCTGCAATCTCCTCAAAGACATCTGATCAAAAGTCGTTATCTAAATTCATATAGTTCAAAGATTCTCCACACAGATGTTTACTACTCAACATTCAGGAAAGGTCTTATTCATCTAAAAAAGGGAGAAATAAATCTGCTTTAATAGTTTGTGACATCCGAATTTCTTTTTTTGCGCAAATAAAACAAAGCTATTTAGGAATGATCTTGACAGACATTTATATTATGACTTTAAAAAGAAACAATTCTAACAAGGCTGGACATGTAAAGATTCTGACTTGTGTTTTGCCTCATGATATTGCCTCATATTTGAAGAATATTGAAAAACTAAGTTTGGGGGTTCAGTTGCAATGGGGTTGAGTTACACAGGGGTTCATTTAAATGGAGTTGAGTTGCATGGGGGTTCAGTTGCATGACGGTTCAGTTAAATTGGGTTTGGCTATACAAGGGTTCAGTTGCAGGAATTCAATTTCTTGGGGTTCAGTTACACACACACCCAACAAGATATGTGCAAGTTTGTCACATAGCTAAAGCGTCCAAGGTGCATGTTGTTACTGGTATATTTGAGAATTTGCAAATCAAAAATTCCACTATTTTCATGAAATGAGAAGAATTTTCTTTTGGCAGAGTTTTTTTTTCAAAATGGGTGTTTTAGATTTTCTCTTGCTAATGGGTTTGGGAGGGGAAGTACAAAAGACTAGGGCTTGGCCTCTAGTGAATGGTAACAATTAAGACAAATTTATAAGAAGCAGTACTACTGTCTCTGAATCTGAGCCATTCTAGAACTATGCAGCTTTGAACTGAGCCCTTAAGCATATCTCACAGCAGCCTCATAGCCCTAGCAGAAAAAGGGATTAGAAATAGATGATGGGATGCAGGCTAACCATGTTAAGAAGCAATTTTCCTTGTTTCCAAGATAGGGGGCCATAACTTAGAGAAAACGGTTTGAGAACATGTTAAATTGATTGGATCTATCAGAATTTTCATTCTCTGGCACTTAGACTGTCTTTGAGCAAAAACTGGTGTCTTGTGACATGAAATACAAGAAAACACCCCTTTACTGTTGCACGATCTAATTTGTTGCTTAAAAAAGTCATTATCAGCTGACAATTTAACAAAAACCTTGGTGATCACTGCAGTATTCATATCATTGTCAGTTCACAAATTGTAAACAAATATGGAGCCAATGTAGCATTCTTGTCATACTTGAGAGGAGTTTATCAAGATTTGCGCTCAAAACTACCTGTTTAGGGTTCAGAAGATTGAATCCAAATAAGTCTGTTGGTCCTGATGGAGTTCATTCACAGGCCTTGAAAGAGGCACATTTAGAGCTTGCCCTTCCCTAGACAAAACTGTAATTAAAGTCTTTGGATACCAAGCAAGTTCCTTAAGATTGGCAAAATGCAAATATTATGCTGTCCACAAGGGTGGAAGTAGCAATTATACTTTCAAGTACAATTCACGAAGGAATCATGAATGCCACAATAATGAAACATTTAATTGGCAGAAAACAGTTCACAGACAGCCAATTTGGCTTCAGATCTGGATGCTCAGTTGAGACAAATCTTACAGGTTCTTCTGACTATTTCACTGAGTTGCTAGATTGTGATACTGCAGTTGACATGATCCTTTTAAATTTTTGCCAAAGCATTTGATAGAGTCTGTCATTGCCTGCTGAAGATGAAACTAACAGCTATCAGCATTCACCTGGAGGTTGTAGAATGGGTGATGCAGTTCTTCACAGGAAGAAAGCAGAGATTTACAGTGTTTGGGGACAATGGGCAAGAATTCTTCTCAGAAGTTGACAGTGGCATGTCTCAGGGAACAATATTGGGTCCAACATTTTATTAGTGATGCTCAAAAAGCAAGCTGAGCCTTTACACTGATGATTCAAAGCTTACTGGCTCTCCAGAGTCATCATTTACAAGAGCTCAATGGCACCAGAAGAAAATTTTACAGGGGGGGGGGGGGGGGACGCCAGAATAGCCATGGTGGTGGGGGACAGGGAATATATTTGAGGATTTTTTTGTAGGGACAAGTTTATCTTTAAATACATTTAGGAAGAAATTCTAAAAAAAAAAGAACAACTAAATTTGCACACAAAACAGACGAAACTGAGTAAATTTTAAACAAAAAAGGATTCCTGGCAAAGGGATCAATCTGTTTAATTAATAATATATTTAATTACTATGCACTTAAACTTAAAAGAAAATCAGATTCAAACCAAAATTGCAGAAAGATTTATTACTTCTGAAGATTACACACTTGTCTTTATGCAATTTCCTAAACCTTAGAATAGGTTATAGAAGGAGTAGAGATAGGTTACTCAAAATTCATCCTGCCTGCATAGATACCATGTTTTGATTCTATAATAGCCATGTAAAATGTACCTCTTTCATAAAAGGACAATTTGCTCCTTGAACTGAAATCCCTTACATCTTCAGACATTTACAAAATATCAAAAGAAAACCAAAACCTAAACTTACAATCCAGCTGTCAAACTGACCCTCTTTTTTTGATTGTCCGATTCAACTGAATACAACGAAAATGTTAGAAAAAAATTATCATAAGAGATTCTCATCAAATAGCTTTTGATAACAAACTGTAAGTAAAAAGTAACTTGGACCAATATTCACCAAAACTAAAAGCAGAATTTTTTTATGACAATTGATACACCAACGGAATTGGCTATTTATACTGATTCTAAAAGTATTAAATTCATTCAGTTTATTGTTACATGCCCAAAACCATAAATCTGAGAAAATGTGCCTGATTTTCAAAAAAGGGGAAACACCCCCAAAATATCAAGCAATCTTATTGAAAACCTCTTTATTAGATACATCATATCAGATAGCCCTACCATAGAGGTTTCAAGCTCTAATCAACAAAAGGTGGAACTTTGATGTTTTTTCCCAGAAAAAAGATCATTGATGCATGTTTATTGGTTTTGTTGTTTTTCCCAGGGGGTGATTGTATTAAAACCAAGGTCCTAGATAATTGGAAGAGAACTCATTCAAATGTAAATTTAAAATTTCTTCTAAAGTGAAAATACAGATTGGCCCAGGGGAAAGTCTTGTTTTCTGTCTTCCCAAACTACAACTTTGCCCCAAAGAGGACAAATTTGAAATCAATTTAAAATTCTGAGAAGCTACATTTAAAAGTATCAATAAACTATATTTTTAGGCTTCCCAGTTACAAAAGAAGTAATGCCACATGGTGACAGTACTGGATTAAACCAAGTCGATTCACTTTATTTTTAGTGAAATTATGTTTGGAGATGTTTAATTTGCATATAAGCTATAACAAAGGGGGGTGAGACATTGTGTAAGTGGGATTGGTATAGACGTCTAAAAGAGCATATTCTAATGGCCAAAACGCTTACTTTTAATGAGCCTTCAGATAAATGTTAAAAGAGGTAGGGGGAGTAGGAATTAATTAAAATGTTCCTCTATGTAGCTAAAATATACATGCCCAAATCTAACAGCAGAGAGGTGGAAAAGGCAATGGAGGCCATCATAAGCCCTGCCATAGAATTTTTTGGGGCCTGGCAAATGCTGCCAGAAGCTCTGTTTTCAGCAATTTTAATTGAAAAAAAAAGATTTTCAAAGCACTAAAAAAAAACATTTCTTTAATGAGCAAGGTGTTGAGGTGGGAGCAGTCCCCCTTATATACAGAGTAATTCCAATTTGTTTTAAGTTTTAAACTTGCTCCTTACTTTTGTTTGAAAAGTATTTTTATTTGTTTAAATACATTTCATGAAATGGTATACCGTCAACTGGGGTGAGATTGGTAATCAGGAGTGACATTGAAACAACCATAGAAAAACGTTTATTTTGACTTTTGACAACAGATGGTGCAATGAAAAAATCTGAGAAAATTATAGATGGCTCTTTAAATTATCTTCGTCAGTAAGTGTGGAAATGACGTCCATCGAGTAAAGAGTGTCTATTTGTGAACTGATTGTGTAAAGTAAGTACTTTTCATTATGTTTCAGGGTACTGAAAATTTGTCTTATCATGAAAGAATAGGTGACTGTTTTCTCTTATGGGGCATTAGTAGGCTTGTAAATATGATCCGAAAGTCGCCCAGTAAGTATTTAGGGATTTACCTTTAAACAGAAGGAGATGGGTGAGTTGTCAAAGTCACCCCTTGGAGAAAGTGTATTTCAGGGGTGACTTTGACAGTTATCAAAATGAAACGCGTATGACGGAAGGTCCTAGCAGAATATAAGACGCGCTATCAAAACAAGTCCACAGTTTCCAAAGAGTAGTCTAAGAACCTAATCACTCGACTATGGGATGAGATGGGGGAAACATCTGCAGAGACTATAAAAAACTGACTCAAGGCTTGTTCAGTATTTCCCATAAAATAAGATACTGTCATTGCAAATATACCCAGGGAAGACTCAACTATAAGCAACACTGTCAAAACTGTTGGACAAGCAGTTACAGAGATGTTTGCTTGTATGCGCAATGGGAAAGATGATACTGCTCCACAATGTTGGCGTCAAAGATTGGAAATTACGCCAGGAAAAGGTATCTCGTCTGAAGATGTTACAAATGCCACAGCTAGAGGAGTGAAAAAAAGAAAGGGAAGCAAGACGACTAGTGCCAGAGACAATGGCGGCTCTGACTCAGATGATACTGTTCCTGATGAAATTCAAAGTGCCAGAAGTAAGAAGTCAAAAACTTTGAAGAGAAAATTCCCACAGTTTGTTCAAGATGATGTTAGTTATGACAGTTTACCAGAGGAGCCTCAGTTTGACAATGGTTTGGACTCTGATCCAAAGTCGCTTTCCAACCAGCAGTTTGTTCAAGATGATGTTAGTTATGACAGTTTACCAGAGGAGCCTCAGTTTGACAATGGTTGGGACTCTGATATCAGCATGGGACCTGCATAAGACCCTGACAGACAGGGTCAGGCTATGGTGGGGGACTATGTTGTGGTCAATTTGGCTGGTAAGAAGTCCATATGATAATATGTAGCCAGAGTTGACAGACAATTTGATCTGAGGGAGGATGAAAATAAAAGTGTTGGAATCGATATCAAGTTAGAAATTACATCTCTAAAGCGCGTGGCTTTTTTGCGCTATAAGTTTGTGCTAACAGAAGAAACACGTTGTGTTTACACAAGCCAGGTAGAAATAGTGTAGCCAAGGCCTTCTAAGGTCGGCAGTACCTCAACAACCTCTAGTCAGTTGGTGTTTGGGGTGGATTGGTCTGGTTTTGTGTTGCCCTAGGGTTATTCTTTTATTGAAGCAACTGATTTGGCTAGTTTTTAAGGCTATTTTCTAGTTTTTTTCTAAGAGTTTTGATATAACTGAAGTTTTTTATTGTTTTTGATACATTTGATACCAATGAACGAGTTTTAGAGCAAATCTGATGGTCCAAGCTGGTTGTCAAAGCAACCCTAACGCTGGGTGACTTTAATAATTGACATTATCATTAAAAATGAAATAGTTGCATCAGAGATGCAATATTAGGTGTCTCAGGCTGCCATCTTGTAGCATAATTCGCACTTTTGGCACTACTTTCAGATTTTTTTTTTCTGCCACCCTGCTAACTCCTAGAGGGCTTTAAAGTTGAAAATTATGTAAAAGTTACCCCAGTTGACAGTAGTTAAAACACAATATTTGCTAACACAGAAAAAACAGTCAATATTTCAATGATCTCTGTTTGGTTATTGATGGGTAACAAAGCATAGAGACAAACATTTTTCTAAAGGCAGTTGAAAAAGTATGTCAAGTAAAGTAAAAGTATATAAAAATGAAAAATGTGGATGCATGTCCCCCCCCCCTGATGGTACCCATGCAAGAGCTTCTATACATAAAAACCTAGATTTGGTTTCACTTTGGATCTGCAAGTGGAACCTTAAATTTAACATTCATAAGTGCAAGTCAGTGAACTTGGAAGACAGAATTTAAGGTGGAAGTACCATATGAGCGAAGGGAATGGTTTCAGACAATTGACTGACTCTTCAGCATCTGTGAGACATTTGGAAATTCTTGTTGACGAGGAATTGAAATTCCATAAACAGCAGTTGCCAAATCATCTCAGACCCTTTGCATAATCAAGAGCACAGTACACAGCATATCATCCACAGTTGTGATCAAACTGTACAAGAGTCTTGTGTGACCATTGCTAAAATTTGGGATGCATGTTGCATGTTGATGGATGTAAGAACCTTGACTACCCATCTTAACTAATAAACTACAGCTCCTAGTGCTCATTTACAGATGTTAAAAAGGTGATGTCATTATGACTTATAAGCTCTTGAATGTTGACACCTTTTGTCAAAGGTACTGATAACTGATAAGGGTTTTATTTAAATCAAACAAATAAATAAATCAACCACCAGAAGCAAACTTGTTTAGGCTATACACCCTTCAAAAAAAAACTGATATATACATTGCTATCAACAACGTAAAACAATAAATAAATAAAAAATTATCACCGTTCTCTCACTACCACCCTCGCACAACCGCAATAAAAAATAACCAAAATACAACTGAGAGACCCCTTAAGAGAAAATCGCTAAGAAATATTATACTCACCAAAACACAGAGATTTTAACCTACTCCTAAAACTAGCAATATTTTCATCAACTAATAATTCATTTGGTAAACTATTATAAAACCCTGGTCCCACATGATGGATAGAGAAGAATGATCTTCGAGTTAAAGCCTGAGGTCGTCTTATCTGGGATGCTGTTCTGGTTGAGTATTCATGGACATTACATCCCGCCATGAACATTTGACCAAAACATTGTGGCAATAATCCACGCTCATATTTGAACAAAAACAAAGCTGAATAAAATTTAGAAACTCCGTGTAAAGGCAGAATATGTCGTTCGACATATCTCCTTCTCACAGATGCACCTTTTTTATCACCACAAAGCACTCTTATAGCTGAGTTCTGCATCGCACGAAGCGGAAGTAGATGTGTCGGGAATTTACTCAACCAAACGACATTACAGTACAAAAGGTACGGGTGAACAGTAGAAAAATACAAAGACCTTATTACATCATAGGGGAAAAATTTCTTCAGCTTTCTCATAATCCCAACATTCCTTGCAATCTAACTACTTAATAACTCTATATGGGGTTTATAACTTAAACATTCATCTATCAGGACACCAAGGTACTTGACAGTCTTTAGTTGCTGGATTGAAGTATCAATAAATCTAAGCTCATTAATCCATGGATAGTAATTGGGGTTTCTTCTGTAAACTAGAAACTGTGATTTGTTATTTAACCTCAGTTTGTTAGCTCTAGTCCATTTCCCAATTTGGTTCATGCCTGTAATAAGCTTCTCCATGAGTTCCAGTTCTGTCTTTGCTGCCACTGTAAAATGCAGATCATCCGCAAATAGCGCAATAATTAACTTTATGGTTTCACTAATGGGAAAATTAAGTCAAACGACAAACCCTTCACAGCTCAGTACAAATCATTAATGAAGATTAAAAACAGTGTAGGCCCAAGCACAGACCCTTGTGGCACACCAAATTCAATTTTCTTTGTACCCAATACAGCACCTCCAACACTCACATACAAAGAACGATTATGAAGGAAAGACCTTAAAAGGCCTAAGAACGCACCACGAAATCCACAGTTATCAAGTTTTGCAAGCAGAATACCATGATCGACCGAATCAAATGCCTTTACAACATCAAGGAAAACTGAAGCCGCTTTCCAACCAGCATCCAGGGCCCAGTGTCACTGGCCCAGTGACTGGTTAACACAGTAACAGCTATTAACATAGTGGCGCAAAAATACACTCTTAACTTTTCTTGCTCTTTTCTTCTTTGAATTGTAGTCAACCCTCAACTAATAAAACATAAAAATTGAATTCGGACCCACTCAAGAATTGCAAACTGCTTGACTGGCTTATCGTCTATGAGCCTATAAACTGTTGCAACACCACAAAATAGTTGAACTAAACAACTGAAGGCTTCTCCACCAAATTGCTGTTAAATGTCTGTCTCTATCCTCTTTATTGCCAAGTATTTCGTACCGCAGATCACTGGGTGACATTCGCTTATCAGTGATAAGAATAAGAATATAAAAATTTCTCACACACAGATAGAGACAAACACGTTTACGTTTTTCACCGCACACAAAGATTCTTGCATTGAATAATTCCCGCTTGCGGAGTTAAGATGAGAATCTTAACTGACAGAAAAAGGATAGCGATGCATAACTACATTGACAGTTTTCCTTCCGTTTTTTCTTTGGAAAAAATTCTTTTTTTGTAAAATATTGCTACTTAGCGAAAAAGTGCTACTTTTGCTAAAAAGTGTCCTAATAATGTCAGGTGTCCCAAAAAGTACCATTTTTAAAAAAAAGTGTCAAAAGTGACTCTAAACTGTCACCGGTGGCAACCCTGGTTGACAATGTATCCCAATCTCTGAATATTTCTTCTCCTTCAGTTATAGGCTTCGGATAAATCCATTTAACCTTTTTCGTATTACCTTAATTACCTTAATCCGCACTTCGGAGCGATTAAGGTCCATACAGGATCTGTTGTGCTCCGGGTCAATAATGGCAAAACTTCGTCACTGTGTTAGGGCCCAGTGACACGCCATAAGAGAGGTCTGCAGGAGAGATGCAATTTAAGCCCAAAGCGGCATCAGCCTCCTAGCAAGACACTCATTATGATGAAGTTGGCATCAATCGGTAGTTGAGTGGGACGGACAGTCCCACTCATATTTCCATTGCTTGTCATTCCATTCCTTGTCCAGTCTGGACTTGAAGGACGCAGCCGTGGGTGCAGTCACTTTTTTCAGCTTGAAGGCTATTCCAATCGTTAGCAACACGCTCGGAGAAGAAGTGTTGCCACGTTCATGAATTGACAGAACGTTTTGACAGCTTTTGTGAGTGTCCTCTTGTATGGTGCTGACTTGAATGTTTGGTGAAAGAGGGTTATTTGGTTGTGCGTTATACTTGTAGGTCAGCATCATATCACAACGGCGGCGTCTGAAGACAAATGTTGGCAGCTGCAAGCGTTCCAGACTCTTGTTGTATGGGAGATCTCGTCGGCCAGCTATGCACTTCGTGGCACGCCTTTGAGCTCCTTCGATTAGACTGGTATCATTCTTATAGGAAGGGGAGGTGAGACATTTACATAAATCCAAAACAGGCCTAACTACAGCCTTACAGAGCCTTAGAAAAACTGTACGGGAACGGCTGGTTATTGTGCGTTTGAGGAGACCAAGGCTTGAATTTGCTTTTGAAACTGCTTGTTTCCAGTGGCCGTGGAACTTCAATTGTTCATCTATCAGCACTCCTAGATCTTTTTCTGCGGGACTTGTCTTTAGCACTAAGTCAGCCAGTGAATTGGGATTGGACATGTTGTACCGGTGACGGGGGTTGTTGCTTCCAAAGTAAAGGAAACTGCACTTTGATGTGTTGAATTCGAGTAGCCAATCTTGTGGCCATGTTTCGATTTTATGAAGGTCACACTGCAGACTTTGTTGATTTGCAGGCCCGAAAAGCTTGGCGTCGTCGGCATAGAGAGTGATGTTGTTTTCTGTTCCGTTCACCATATCGTTAATATATATGAGGAATAGGGTAGGGCCCAAAACAGTACCTTGGGGAACTCCGCTTACACCATCAAATGGTTCGGAGAAAACCTTGTCGCCATTAGCTGTGAAGAGTCGAACCTGCTGATTCCGACCAGTCAGAAAGTGCATGACCCAATCGATCACGTCCACGTGGGTACCTGCTGCCGAAAGTTTCAATATGAGACGGTTGTGTGGTACCTTGTCGAAAGCCTTGGCTAGGTCCAGTAAAATCAGGTCCACGGGGATTCTTTTCTCCAGGTGATCTGTTATGACGCTGCATGTCTCAAGGAGATTGGTCTCAACCGATTTTCCTGGCTGAAAGTCGTGCTGGTCGGGGGAAAGTATATTATTGGTACGGAGATGTGTCAGAATCTCACCATTCACAATCCGCTCAAGGGTTTTTGCCACTTCTGAGGTCAGACTGATGGGTCTGTAGTTTTTGGCTTTGGTGCGGTCATCTTTCTTGAGTATTGGGGTGACATGGGTCAGCTTTCAGTCTCTGGGTACCTTTTTGGAGTCAAGTGACAGTTGGAATATATTGCATAGTGGTTGTGAAATTTCTTTGGTAAGCTCCTTCAATAGTCTTGGGTGCAAGTTATCAGGACCGGCGGACTTGTTGACGTCTAGCGCTTTGAGTCGCTTTTGGACGACGGGGGGGGGAGAGAGTAGAATATTTGGCATCGGGTTAGGAATGTAGTATGATGGGATATGAGGAAGAGGTCCATCTGGTTCATTGGTGAAAGCCGACACAAACCGCCTGGTGAGGAGTTCGGCAATGTCCTTCAAGTTGGTCACTTCCTTGCTATCATCCGTACTGAGTGCTTTTACTGACCGTCTGCTATGGTCCTTACTAGATACGTACTTCCAGAACTTCTTCGGGTTATTCTTACTATCATCAGCTAGCTTGGACTCGTAACTTGCGTAAAGTTGTTTAGTTAGGCTTCTTATTTTATTTCGAGCTTTCGCAAGCTTTTGGTAGTGTTCTTCTTTCCCTCCTTTATTGTACTTTCTCCAGTACCGTCCCTTCCTGTTTCATTCTTTGGGTATCTCGGGGATTATGAAAGGCAGTTTTTTGGGCTTTGGCGTGAGTTTTACTGACGTGTGCTTTTTTTTAAGTGTAAGTAGCTTGTCCTTTAGGTTAGCCCATTGTTGGTCGACGTCCCCTTGAAGTAAAAGTGACCAAACTACACATTCCAGCCCTTTTCTGATTGCCCCGTAATCTACATAAGTTTTCTTTATGTAATCATTTTTTATCTTACGAAATGACAGATTCACTTCTAGGATTAAATGATCGCTTTTTCCTAGAGGGGGTACGTAATTTATGTTCTGAAACTAGACTTTATCCCGTAAGAACACTAGGTCCAGTAGAGTTGGTCTCTGAAAAAGTCGGCCTCTAGTAGCTTGTTCGACAATCTGGTAGAGATTAAGGTCGTGAAGGCACTCTGTGAATAGATTCGTGCTTCTGCTTCTGTTCGTAAGTACAGGTATATACGGGTATCCCTCTTTCCATATATAGTCAGGGAAGTTAAAATCACCAGCTTTAAGTAGGTTCCCCGTGTAATTCATAGTTGCTTTATGCAGCATAGTTGCTATTGGCCGCTCAGTTTCTTGGCAATCTGAGGCAAATGGGCTTCTATAAATACAGCCTACTCTGGTTATTACTCCACTGCCGTCATCACAAAGGTCGAACCATACGGATTCAACAAATTGTGAATTACCTGAGAGACATATCCTGGGAAATCAAATATAAAAATTAGACTATTATTATTTAATAATAGAATTTATACATCATTGATGAAACCACCTATATTTAGGCAGTTAAAGACAGCTTTGAACAATTCGGCATCAATTGAAGAGTGTCTCTATTGTTTTAGTTGGTCAATATTAGGGGTTAGCTTAAGGTGTTTGAATATAGCAGATAAAGTTAGCCATTCTTTTTTATGGTTGAGAGTTGCCACAGGGCAACCAAAAAGAACGTGGTTGATGGTCTCGTAATGGACTTGGCATAGGCAGCAAAGAGGGCTCGTTGCTGTTGGACTGGTTGTGTTTTGATAGTGATAAGTTTGGCAGTTAAGGCTAGTAGCATTTGATTTTATTTTGTGGTACACCTTCGAGTCTTTCCCGGATGTAAATGGAGAAAGGTTTGGTGGGCATTGGTTTGCTAGATAAATTTTTAGGCGCCAATGGTTTATATCTTTTACTGGGATAGGCCTTCCAGATATTAATTCGAACTGAAGGGCAGATTTAGCTATGTCATCTGCCTTGTGGTTTCCTTTAATACCCATATGACTTGGGATGTATTGGAATTTTGTGGATATACCTTGTTTAAGTAGTTGGTTCAGTAATACAAGAGTAGTGGAGGTATCGTTGTCTGGGTAGTCTGAATGGTCTGGTGTTATTGAGGCAAGGGCTGATTTTGAGTCTGAATAAATTATAAGAGGGGTGTTTCTTGGAGGGTCTGGCATCTTTACAATGGTTTCCAATGCGATGTTGATGGCAGCTATTTCAGCTGTCATGATACTCACATCATTTTGGAGCCTTCCTGTAGCTGCTATACCTAAAGATGGGAAGTGGACTCCACAAGCAGTCCTATATTCTGTTTTTGAGCCATCCACACAAATCAGGAGGTGGTGGTTATGTCTCTGAGACTCGAAATCGTGCAATAATAATTTTACATAGACAAGGGAAAGATCTGCCTTAATAGTTGGTAGATATACTACTAACTACTACTAACAACTCATCGCAGCACCAAGCCGCCTGAGGCCAACACAGCTACGCACGCTCCTCCTCCACCCCAATCTATTCAAAGCCTCCCTTTTTACACCCGCCCACGAAGTTCCCATTTCCTTTAAATCTTTCTTTATGACGTCCTCCCAACCCAGACGGGGACGACCTGCTTTCCGTTTAGCCCTAGATGGTTGGCCGAAAAGAACAATCTTCGGCAATCTGTCATCCTTCATCCGAACAACATGCCCTAACCACCTCAACCTTTCTTTCATTATAGACCTAGAAAGCGGTATTGAACCACATTTTTCGTATAGCCTATTGTTTGAAATACGGTCAGTCAGCCGGGTACCCAGAACAATCCTTAAGCAATTTCTCTGGAAAACATCTAGCAAATCTTCATCCGCTTTTCGGAGCGTCCATGCTTCAGAGCCATATTTGACCACTGTCATCACTGTAGCTTCTAAGATTCTAATCTTGGTTTGCAGACTTATCTTCCTATTCTTCCAGACTTTTTTTAACTGTGAAAAAACACCCTGAGCCTTGGCTATTCTATTTTTAACATCTTCACTGCTCCCACCATCTTTACTAATAATACTACCAAGGTAAGTGAAACTGCCCACCTGATCAATCTTTTCATTACCCAACGTCACCTTTTCATCTTCACTTATTCCTAGCCTTAGTGACTTGGTCTTCCTAACATTAATTTTCAAACCAATACTAGCACCCTGAACTCGCAAAACCTCTAAAACTTCATTCATTTTGCTCACACTTTCATCTAGGATGCTTAAATCATCAGCATAATCCAAGTCCAGGAGACTTTTTCCTCCCCATTTGATTCCGTGGTCTCCCATTGCCTTTCCTGTGCTCCTTAAAACAAAGTCCATCAAAATAATCCATATAAAGGGGGATAGAACACAACCCTGCTTAACTCCTGATTTAATACAAAACCAGCTGCTAACCTCATTTCCTACCTTAACCGCAGCAGTGTTATTCTCGTACATAGCACTAATCACTTTAATGTATTTGTCTGGTATACCATACAAGGATAAAACCTTTACTAAAGCTCCTCTATCAACAGAATCGAACGCTTGCTCATAATCTATAAAACTGAGGACCAAAGGTGTTTGAAAACTTAGGCACTTCTCAATTATTAACCTAAGAGTGAAAATTTGGTCAACACATCCTCTACCTTTTCTAAAACCGCACTG
>JAQQPU010000948.1:39698-54854 GCA_029168905.1 Artemia sp. Kazakhstan ARC1039
AGTTATGCCCTAAGGGCATGTATGGTTCTTATGAAAGGGATGCTCGTATAAACTTCATAGAGGGTTCATTTGATTGGAAATTAAAGTTCTAGTTCACTTTTAAAGAGTCAACAGTTAAACTAGCCCCCCCACGCTCTTTTTTCCCTAACCCTTCCGCTACAAATTTTGGGATAGCCAGTGTTTTGGAAATTGTTCAAAAATTAGATAAAAACACCCCCAAGAGCCCGGGGGATAGGCGTTGTAAGTGTTGTCCTGGGGGCGTATATGGTACTTATGAAAGGGATGCTCGTATAAACTTCAGAGGGGGCTCATTTGATTGGAAATAAGAAAGTTTTAGTTCAAATTTTAAGAGTCAAAAGATATCCGAGGAAAACTATCCCCCCCCACACCCTCTTTTCCCCAAGCACATCCGATAAAATTTTTATAATAGCCATTTCATTAAAAATAGTTCAAAGGTCAGATAAGAAAAATTCTTGTGTCGACGGAACCCGCTAGGGCCCGGAGGCAGGCGTTAAGAGTAATGCTCTAGGGGCATATTTAGTTCTTATAGAAGGGATGCTCGTATAAATTTCGGAGAGGGCTCATTTGATTTGAAATTGACAGTTCATGTTCACTTTTTAAGAGCCAAAAGAGATCGGAGGGCAACTAGCAACTAGGGTCGACAAAACCCCCAGGACCCAGGGATAGGCGTTTTAAGGTATACTCTGGGGATATATATGGTTCTTATAGAAGTGATACTCGTATAAACTTCAGAGAGGGCTCATTTGATTGAAAATAGAAAGTTCTAGTTCCCTTTTAATGAGTAAAAAGAGACCGAAGCTTAATCTAGTCCCCCACGCCTTTTTTCCCCAAACCCGTCCAATAAAAATTTTGAGATAGCAATTTTGTTAAAAATAGTTCAAACATCAGATAATAAAAACTCCAAGGTTGACACAAACCCATTTTTTCACTTTGATATTGCTACTTTGATATCAGTTTTGTTACTTTGATGAATATTTTTTTTTGTTTTTAAGTTTGATTTCGAAATAAGGAATTTTTAAAAACTTGAAAATTTTTGCAATCAAAAAAGAACAAAATTAAATTAAAAAAAAAACTTTCCGAAAAATAAGTTTTTCAAAGAAAAGTAAAGGTCTTTTTAAAATTAAGCTCAGCAGATCCAAATAACTTTTAAAATTCAAACTCAAAACGAACAGAAATTGCTGTTAAAGAATAAATGAAACCAAAAACGAACAGAAATTAAATAAACAATCATAGCAAAAACATACAACAAGTAATAATATAAATGAATAAATAGATCTTAAAGCGAGTAATGCTTAGATTGAATATGAATATCAAGCTTAAAACGAAAAAAATATTTTCCTATTGAAGTATAAATGAAACTTAAAACGAACAGAAACTAAATAAACAATCAATGCAAATAAACATACAATAGATATTAATGTAAATTAATAAATAAATCTTAAAACGAGTGAAAATTAAATTGAATATGCAAATCAAGCTTGAAACGAATAAAAATCACCACAAACAAGAGTTTGGGTATGACCTCCGTCTCACTATGTAAAAGTCTAAAATCTACTGCGTCATTGGCGCGTTACTGAAAACTATATGCGTCTTGAACAGTCTTGGAAAGTATAAACAACATCAAATTGATTATTTGATGTATAATGACATTAATTGTTGAAAGATCCATCAGTTCAAGAATTTATTTCACTGTAATTGTATTTTATTTTCAGTACTGTAAGAACTGGAAAAGAAAATATTTGTAATATAATCTGCTTTCAGTTAAGCTCCAATGACGCAATAGGCTTTTGGTTTTTATTTACAGTTAGGAAAGGACGCAGTATCCAAACTCTTGTTTGTAGGGAAACTATATTCGTTTTTAACAACATTAAAAAGAGCTAATAAATTAAACTGAATGTTTGATGCATAATGGTATTAATTGCTGAAAGCTCATCAGTTCAAAATGTTACTATAATTTTAATTATTATTTTCAATATTAAGTACAAAAGAAAATATTTGTCATAAAATTGGTTTTCAGTAAAGCGCCAATGACGCAGTAGGTTTAAGACTTTTACAGAGAGAGAAGGAGGTCATACCCAAACTCTTGTTTGTGGTGATTTTTGTTCGTTTCAAGCTTGATTTGCATATTCAATTTAAGTTGCTTCAGACCAATATCATGACTGTAGCTTCCAATGTTCTAATCTTAGTTTCCAGACTGATCTTCCTATTCATCCAAACTTTTTTCAACTGTGAAAAAACACCCTGAGCCTTGGCTATTCTACTTTTAATATCTTCACTGCTCCCACCGCCAATACTAATAATACTACCAAGGTAGGTGAAGCTGTCCATATCATCAATCTTTTCGTTACCCAACGTCACCTTTTCATCCTCACTTATTCCTAGCCGTAGCGACTTGGTCTTCTTAACATTAATTTTCAAACCTATTCTAACATCCTGAACTCGCAAAACCTCTAAAAGTTCGTTTATTTATTCACACTTTCATCTAGGATGGTTGAATTATCAGCATAATTTAAGTCCATGAAATTTTGTCCTCCCCATTTGATTCCTTCTTCTTCCATTGCCTTTCCTGTGCTTCTTAAGACAAAGTCCACCACAACACTCCAGATAAAGGGGGATAGAACACAAACCTGCTTAACTACTGATTTAATGCCAAACCAGCTGTTAACGTCATTTTTATCTTAACCGCAAAAGTGTTATTCTCATACATTAGATTAATCAAAGGTCCAATGGGCTTGAGAAAAGGGCTTCTAGCCCTCCGATCTCTTTTTGCTCTTAAAAAACACACCTGAACTTTTAATTTCGAGTTGAATTAGCTCCTATAAAAATTTTCTGTCATATTT
This sequence comes from Artemia sp. Kazakhstan ARC1039, assembly GCA_029168905.1. Lineage (NCBI taxonomy): Eukaryota > Metazoa > Arthropoda > Branchiopoda > Anostraca > Artemiidae > Artemia > Artemia sp. Kazakhstan ARC1039. The sequence continues at coordinate 42,560 of JAQQPU010000948.1, forward strand.
CTTGCTATTCTAGAGTGGTGCTGCCTATGATATTACTTAAATGTCCTTTTGAAAGCCTGCATGCATACATTTTTTTTTTTTTTTGTCAAATTGAAACTCCTCCTAAACCTTCCCTAAAAATTTAACCTTAATACCCTTAGTATCATTAGTTACAGTAACTGTAGTGGTAGTACTAATACAGTGATTTCTGGCTAGTCCAAAATCCCCTACAGCTTACCCCTAAAGATCTAACTTAATAATATGATTTGTCCTTCCGATATTGCTATTTTACCTTTTTGAAACGCCACAAGCTTATAGTTTGTTTTGAATCAGTTCAAAGTCCGTCTAAATATTCCTTAAAAGCTTCACCTTAATACCCTTAGCGTGCACAAGAGTAACAGTTGCAGCAGTATTAGTAGCAGTATGCAAATAGCATCTTTGGTTTCATCAACAGCCCCTTTGACGCAAACTGAAAGTTTTAGTTTAATACCGTCAACCGTTCCTGAAGCATTTGCAATATGTCCGCTCGACAACTTGTGTGGTCATAGCGTGTTTCGAACTAGTTCTATTTGGTTTCTATATATCCCAAAAGTTTCACCTTAACATCCTTAGCTTTAATAAAAGTAGAATTAGCATCAGTAGCAGTTTTAACTGTAGTAGCCTAGGCTTTAGTGGCTGTAGATGTTTCAGAAATAGTATTAATAGTCACAGTAGTAGTAATATGAGTAGAAGCAGTAGCGCTGTGATGAAAATACTTTATGTTGGTTAGTTCAACATCCCTCACAACAAGCCCTTTTATTTTCAATTTCACAAACCAAACTGTTCCTAAGATATTGCTGTTACACTCTTCCCACAAGCTGCATACAGATGGCGTGTTGTGATTGAGTTCACCTTCTCCCTCAAAATTTCTTGAAAATGTCACCTTCATACCCTTAGGCATAGTTGTAATAGTAGTCATAATAGTAGTTTTGATATTACTAGTAATAGTAGTAACATATTGTCTTTTGATTAATAGAACATCCTTCTCATTAAGTCCTAGAAGTTTCAACTTAATACAATTAGCCGTCGCAATAACATTACTGATATGCCCTTTTGATAACCTGTATGTTATCAAATTTTTCTTTCAGTGCTATTAGTCTTACAAGTAGTATCAATAGAAGTAGTAGTAGTATTAAATGCAGCAATAATGGTAGTATTAGCAGCTGTGGGTATATATCGCCCTTTTTGTGAGATGATCTTCTCCTTTAAGTGTTCTCTGAAAATTCCAACTTCATACCCAACTCAATTCTTGATATAAACTATTTTGACAATCTGTATGCACATAGCGTCTTTCGATTTGGTCTAAATTTCCTCTCATTAATGTAAATAGAGTAATGGTAGTAGTAGTGGTGGTAGTTGTATTAGTATTTGTAGCATGCAAAAATTGTCTTTTTAATCATGTCCCTTATCATTTCCTGAATTTTTCAAATTAATATACTTCGTTATTCCTGTGTTACACCCTTTTGACCACCCTTATAAACATAACTCCCCTCAACTCGATTTAGTTTGATTAGTTTGATTTAGCTTGAATTACTTAATTTTTTGATTTGGTTCAATACTTTTATAACTTTCACAAATCAAATAATATTAACATTTTGATTACTGAATACCAGTATATGTATATTAAACTGACAATACACATTCATTTGTATTTTTTCAGTAAAGCGCAAATTATGTTCTGGCCTTGGGAGGGCATAGGGGTTTTGAGCCCAACTCATGTTAATTTTGCTCGTTTTGAGTTTGAAATGGTTATTTGTTGTAATTTCTGTTTGTTTTGGGTTTCATTTATTTATTGGTGCCGAAACAAAATGGCTGTTTCAAAATTTCGATTGGATGTGTTTCGGAAAATGATGGGCGTGGAAGGGGTGTTAGTTGCCTTCCAATCACTTTTGACTATTAAAAAGGGCACAAGCCACTCCAATTTTTAATTGAATGAACCCTTTTCAAAGCTTTTACGACAACTTCTTCGATACAAAGTGCCCTGGTCTAAAGGAAAAAAAAATACATTGTGCCAACATCGTTCTTATATGCCCCCAGGGCACAACTTAAAACCGTTGCCCTGAGGGTTGTGGGGGAGTGACCTCCTCAAAAACATATTTTCTATCTGGAAATCAACTAAGCCGAACAAAATGGCGACAAGGACCCAATTGTAATTGTGGTGACAAGGACCCAACTGTGCTGTTACCAAGCCTTCTTCTGCTCGGTTTTCATCTCTTAGCCATATCTTTGTTAAGTCATATTTTTCCCTGACTAATGGGAAACTTGTCCAGAAAACTTTGATTTTTTGTGTTGTGCGTACAACGGCCTCACAAAACAAGAATGTGCAATAAAAAGTACGACAGTTTACAATCCTGCTCCAACTGGGCAGGCATACATCAATTTTGGCTCAAAGCTTGGTTGTCATTTTGGTTAGAGATGATTGCTTCTTCTGTAAATATGCGTCTACAATTGATATTTAGAACAACTATATTAATTTCAATAGAGTTTATAACAATGCACACGTGTTTTCTATTTGCAGTTATTTATTTATTATTATTTTGTTAGTTATTTGGGGCAATTGGTCCATTAAAACCCTTCGTAGGATTTTTCTGTAGCATACTAGATGCTGATTAAAGCCTCACTGAAGGTGTTTTGGGTCTTATCATTGTAAGATGTTTTCCGATGCCGTAAATATATATGTATCTCACAAGCTTTCGGCACATCAAGCACAACGAACTTATCAAACTTTTAGACGGAAATGCTACTTCCATGGGCAATGGACTTTAAGTATCAGAGGAGCAAATGTGGATTTGATTCATAATTATGGACGGTTCAGGTAATAAAACGTAAGGTTGAAAGCCTAATAAACAAACATGAATTACTATTTTAAGCTTTTAATATGCTTTTGATAATTCCAGTAAAATTATCGAGTTCTATTACAACTGCTGTTGTTGTTGTTTGGGGTTTGACGTGTTCGACCAATAGATCATATGCGTTCGTATCACTTAATTGTTCTGTGCTTTCTGTAATCACTAGCTTGCTTGGGTGTCACTTTGGTCAATATTCACTAAACCTAATCATGTATCACTTATCTTGCTTTTGGTAGGGGATAATTCACCTGCAGCAACTGCCTGCATTGAAAAACAGGAATCAAAATAATGCAACTGTGCTTAGTCGTACAGCAATTAAAATACCTATACAACACAACTAAAATAAATAATTTATTTTTACATTATAACCTATTATATACCTCCATATATAGAAAATTAATCAGATAAAATATGAAAAGATAGATGAGTATAATAAAACAAATAAAATAGAAAAAGTATAACTCTAAAATAAAAAATTATGGGAGGGGCATCAAGGCCAGCAAGATTAAAATAATATAGAACATCTACCATTTATCTTGCTTATTTTAGGGGTTAATCCCCATCAGCACCTTCCATCATTTATGAAAAGGAACCATAATGATGCAAATACCTTATGAAAATAAATAATACATTTAACCTGTAACCTGTCACCTAGATCAAATTATAGTCAAGTAAGGCAACTCTAAAAAAGGAAACATGCAGGAAAAAAAATAAATAAAAAATGAATTTAGAGAACCAAACCAGTAGTCTTAACCAAGCTACTTAATGAGTTTGTGCTTAGTCAACCATGCCAAACCCAAGGAAAAACAATGGAGAGATAACTAGTCAGTTGTCTGAGAAGGAGCCAACCTAGGTCTGGCCCTAGGTTGTATTGTAGCACCTTCTGGGCTAGGTACAGACTCCTTTCCTTTACGTTTCCTTTCTGCTTTGCCAGGGCTGCTATTATCTGCTGACATTGTGGGAAGGATGAAGCTTCTCTACTTAGGTTTTCAACTGTCTTCTTTAGGCTACTTATTAGGTTATCAACTGACTTATTTAGGCTATTTAGGTCAGGGCTGCTGGTATCTGCTGACATTGTGGAAAGGAATCAACCTTCTCTATTTCGGTTTTCCACTGACTTATTTAGGCTACAGACTGCATTTTGAAAAGGTCTTGGAACTAAATTAGAAAGCAGTTCACAAATAGATGTAATAACCTGAGTTAGATCAGAGATCTGCTTTGCAACACCTTCAAGCATGGCCATGTACCTTATGTTGCGTTCCTCAGCTGGAGGTTGATTAGGAGTCAGTGGATGGAAAGAGTTTGTGTGTACTATAGGGATGTGTTCTGTATGTTTAGGAAGTCCTTTTTTCAAGACCTCAGCAGCAGTCCTCATGGGGACATTATTGGTGAAAGAGTAACTTACAATTGCTTTCTTCTCTATGAATACTGGGCACTCCTTGACATTAGCAGCATGGTTACCATTGCAGTTAGGGCACTTGAGTACCTGATCTTCCTTTACTATTTTAGATTGGGAGCATTCATCAAGGGTGTGTTGTCCACTACAAAGTAGACATCTTCTGCCTCTGCGGCAATTTGAGGTCATGTGGCCAAAACCTTGGCAATTGAAACACTGAATTGCTCGGGGGATAAACTACTTAACTGTATACCTTGCACCCCAAACAGAGATTTTCAGAGGGAACTGAACATCCTGATTAAAGGTGCAAACCAAAGGGATAGTTGATGGGCTGGGATTTTTAAAGGCCAATGTCACATGTTGTATTCTTTTATCAACTTGAACCTCCTTGAAAAAATCATCCAGATGGGTGACCTCTTCAGATGGGATAAATACAATGCCTTTTCTGTTTCTGATTAAAGTAGGGTTAGAGTTAGGACCAAGCACAAACTTCACCTTACAGCCATTTACTGCTATATCTGAAATAGAAAGTTTAGCAGTAGCTACTGACTGGTTCACAGCTATTACGATAATGGAGCCATCTGGAGCCATCATTGAACGATAATGGCCCCTGCACTCATGATTATGGAGATATTGAAACAGTTTTTTGGCAATAACTGTGCTACAGCCCGATATCAACCTCCTAGGCCTACTGGTATCATTTGGACCTTCAATACCTAAACCCAAAATCCTTACACTAGAGTTATTGGGGTCAGACCGTCAGAGGTGACAGGACTACTAACCATTCTGTCAGTCATCACAAATAGAACCCCAAAGGGCTAAAACAATGTAAACAACAAAGTTAAATTAAATCACAAAAAGGAAATAAATTGTAAAATAAATAAAATGAATAGGCTACAAGCAGAGGGGGACCCTCAGTCAATAATACGTTAAGCAAGCAATATAAGCCAAAAGCAGGCACAGCACTAAATGTCAAAGCAGGGTAAAAAAAGGTTTGATAAGCACTTTCAAGCAATTGGTAGTTGCAATATGCAGGAATCTGAGAGAGTTTGCAGCCAGCACAATGACAGTCAAAGCAAGCCAAAGGCCAAAAAACGCGCAACAAAGCGAGTGTACAGGCGTCAGGGACCCCAAAGGGCAGAGCCCCTTGTGTTTTCATCAACAAACTGTGGCACAGAGCTATCCCTACTAGGGAAATAGCAATTATGAATATATTTTGATCATTTCAATTCGTCTTCTCTTCCCCATTACAACTAGTTTACTTTCTTATCGGATACTAAAATACAGTAGAACTTCTTTAAATTCCTTGCAGTCTCTGTATATATTCAAAAAATGATAAGACCATTTGACTCTGGTTCAATGGCTTGCTATATAGTGCCTATTCATAATCTGTAAAATTCAAAAATTTTGAACAAAATATTTTATGAGTCACACTACAAACTGCCAATCATCTTGTCTACCGGCAATGCTCCGCTAAATTTTATTAAAGCCGCGTTTTCAGGCTCAGTGGGTTCGAACACGGGTTGTCTTCTTCTTCTATTTAACAGCAGGCGGGCTTTTCAGTGATACTATTTAGCCCTTTTCCTTTTGCATCACTCTGTGGGCTACAGAGCTACTGACTTGATTGCCTCATGATTATTAGATATTTTCATATATCTTTCAGTAGATCTTTTGACTCTAGGAGTTCAATTATGAGTTGATAGATGTCGATTTCTATGCTCTGCGTGCAGGTATAGTTGGCTAGGCTCTTGGCTGATAGTGGGATTTTGTGGTGTTTAAAGCATTTTAACAGTTTGCAAAGCAAGGTATGGTGTGCAGACGTCAGCATATTACATTCAAATAGGCAATGGTCAATTGTTTCATTATTCATATTACAATGCCTGCAAAGAAGGGACAGGGGAATTGAACCACTTGAATTAGAAAACTTATACGAGAATGCAAGAAAATTTAGTCCATTTGTTCCAGAACGAATAAATTTTAGAAAGATACTTATTGGGAAAGAGGGAAAGGATAGGATTAATCTTATTAAAATTAATATCTGATAGCCTCCATCGGTAAATATCTCTAATCGGGATTGGTCTCCCACTTGGCTGGTCAATATTTATAGCATTTTTTGCTATTTCATCAACCTGATGATTACCACTTATGCCAGAGTGGCTAGGAATATACTGAAAATAAGTTTTTATGCCACTTGAAGCAAGATTATCTATAATACTGAGACAATGATAAGTGTCAATGTCCAACTTATACTGAGGAGCTGAGGCCAGCAACTCAAGGCTGGATAAAGAATCGGAATATACAATAATATTATTTGTATTTGCAATCAAAGGTTGGTTTTCTTTAATGTGTTCTAATGCCATGACTATGGCATTTAACTCGGCAGACATTATAGATAAATTATTATACAATCTCTCGCCCATTGCAATTTTCAGGTGAGGAAGGAAGGCACCACTTGCTACCTTCTCATTCATTTTTGACCCATCAACAAATATTTGGAAGTGATTTTTATTGGTAATTGTATTAAGTTCAGCAAATTTTTTCTGCACAAAAGCGATGGGGGTTAAATCTTTAGTCCACTTTGAGAAATCAGTATTTATTATGGGACTTGACCAATTCCATGGAGGGAATTGGGAAAAAGTGGGTGCAATAGACTTTGCTGGTACGGGGAACTTCTTCTGAATGTTTGCATACTCATCTGCAATGCCTCTAAACATGGCTGGATTTCTTAACCAATTATGCAGGGTGTGTGAGCTATTTGATTCAATTTTTGTAAGATGTTTTGTCAAGAGAAAGCTACGTCTCTCCCTTATTGTTGTTAATCCACTCTCCATAAGCAGAAACTTGGTGCTTGTGGGTTTCCTAAGACCAAATATGAGACGTATTGTATCATTTTGTGTTGTTTCAATATTTTGCATCTGGGTCTTTGCACATGCACCATGTACGATGAGCCCATAGTCAATATGGGGTCTTATATGTGATTTATAAAACTGGATTAAGGTTTTCTCCTTACAGCCCCAGGGTGTGGAAAGAAGTCTTTTTAGTATATTTGTTCTTCTATAGCATTTTTTTATTGTGTTTGAAATGTGGAGGTGGAAATTAAGTTTTTGGTCAAGCATGAGACCTAGGTAATTAATATGATTATCTTCTGGAATAGTTGTTTTATTTAGAGTTAGTTTTGCATTAACATGGTTTCGCTTCCGGTGAAATTGGATTATTTTTGACTTGGTAGGTGCAACGGGTAAATTTGAATGTTGAGAGAATTTTTCAAATTGGAAAAGTGACTTTTGCAGATTTGACTGTGCTATCTCAAAGGTGTTGCCAGATGACCATAGCACCAGATCGTCAGCATATTGTAAATTCGTGTGGGGTAGGTTCATGTCCCAGAGATATAGGGCAAACAGGAGGCAACTGAGGACTGCTCCCTGAGGTAGGCCTTTGGTTGTTGTCTTTTGGGGTGAAGAGGCTGAACCAACACAAACAATGAAACTTCGCACTTCTATGAAGGATTTTATAAAAGATACAAGCTTGGGGGTAGTCCAAGGTTTGAAAGTTTATTTAAAAGGATTTGGTGGTTCACATTGTCATATGCCCCTTCAAAATCTAGGAAAGCTGCAACTAGGACATTATTTTTTGAGAATGATTCATTTATTGCATTTGTTAGCAAAATGAAAGCATCTGTTGAGGAGTGGTGTTTCCTGAATCCAGTTTGAGTGTGAGGGATCATATTGTTTTTTTCAACAAACCAGAGGAGTCTGTGATAGATCATTTTCTCCATTATTTTCCCCATCACAGGAGTAATTATTATGGGCCTATAGGACACAGGATTCTCTTTGGGTTTATTTTTCTTTTGATTGGTAGGAGGGACAAACATTTCCATATATAGGGGAACATAGAAGATGCCCAAGCGTTATTATAACAATTTAGCAGTTCTTGTATGTATGAAGGGGTGAGATTCTTTATTCATGGAGGGTGTATATTGTCATAGCTGTCGCTAGTTTTGGTCCTAATATGATGTATTGCATTATTCATTTCCTGGATTGAAAATGGACTACTTATATACTCGGATCCTGGGCGTGGTTGGTAACTTGGGTTCATAGGAATTGGGGACATGTTGCTTCGATTATTTGATATTAGCTTATTAACAAAAAAAGTTGCAAATAGCTTAGCTTTTTCATCATCATTGTCAAAATGGGTATTATTATGTATAAGCTCATACAGGAGTGGGTTGGGGGAAACCTTTTTCCCACAGATGTGGCTTATGACTTTATGTATAATTGGCTCATGTGTTTCTCTGGAGAGATTATTTGCAAAATTATTCCAGTAATTATATTTAGCATCTATTATAGTCCTTTTTAGATTAGATTCTGCTTGTAATTTTTTTAAATATGTAGTAGGTGATGGTTTTTTAATGAATTCTGTCCTAGCTGCCTTTTTATTCTCCATTTATTTCGGCACTCATTTGTCCACCATGCTTTAGGAATGTGTTTAGGGTAGGTTTTCTTAGGTGTTGTCCTAGGGATAGCATGATTAACTGTATTTATTAGTAAAGATGTCAATACTTCAGCATGTGTGTCAACTGTTGTGTTTGAAATGTATGAATTTTGGGTGAAACTTGTGATTTCATCATTTAGCTTATTTTGGAACATAGACCAATTTGCTTTAGTGTTGATATATTTGGGGGTATGTGGTAGAGTTTCAGCAGGTTCAATTTAGGGAGCACACTACAGCAACGTGGTCAGTACATAGACTATCAATTTTATTTATATAGATTTTATTGAAAATATTTAATGACACAATATGTAGGTCAATTGTGGAGAATCTGCCACTTTTGGGGTTGAAATAAGTATTCAGGTTTGGAGGGGTAGCAACAGCTAATTCATTATTATTTGAAGTCATATACTCAATCAATTTACCAGCTTTATTTGCTGGTTTATTCCCCCACAAAAGGCTGTGGGCATTGAAATCTCCACAAACAATGAAATTTTTTAACATATTAGAATTATTTATATAATTAAAGAAATCCATGGCATCTGTAGTTTGGCCATAAGGGTTTATAAAAGCTGATTATGTAGGTTTTATATTATTCAGCCAAACATTGATACCAATTGCATCAACATCATTAGCAAAATCTGGAAAATTGATGCCACAGAATTTTATATTATTTTTAACTAATAGAGCTGCTCCACCTTCTTTTCTCTCTGATGATCTATCCTTTCTCAGGATAGTATATCCCAGAGACTTAATTTGTTGATTTTGGGTTAAATGAGTTTCCTGGAGGCAAGCAATATTAATGGAATTATTATTCATAAAAGATATTAGTTCATTTAGCTTATTTTCTGTGAGTGATCTTATGTTCCACTGGAGTATTGATATGTGTTGTGTTGTTGATTTATTTTTCATATGACTGTGTATCAATGTTCAGCTTTGTTAACAGTAAAGCAAGATCTTTTTTTGCTTGAATGAGCATATCATCAGGGATGTAGATTTTTTCCAATTCTGCAATGATTTTTTTTTTCTTTAGTTGATGTATGTTCATGGCCTGAACTGCATTACAGTTTAAAATGAATAAGCATATATTTGGGGATTGCATTTTTGGATGTGCATCCTGTTTGTCAGTTAAGGGATTAATTCCTGGTAGTGTTTCTGGTTTGTTTCTTCTTGGGAGGGGGGGCCAGGCTGACCTCATCTCACCGGACAAGGAGGCTTGTTGACTTGGTGATTCCTTCTGATAGGGATGTAAGCTAGGGGGCTTAGAAGATGGTGTTTTATACGGGGTACTTGATGCATTGGGGGCGTTTGACTTGGGGGTTTTGGTTGGTTTCATTACGGGCTTTATTTGGTATTGTTGGGCAGCATTTGCTTCCATTGCTGCAAAGGGGTATGAGATGGCCTTCTCTGTTGCTATTTGGAGTGTTAGATCTCTTTTCTTATATGCAGGGCATAGTGATTTATTTGTAGATTCATGTGGGCCTTTGTAATTGATACATGTAGGCTGAGTGTTGTTGCAAGTTGTCAACTCTTTAGGATGGTAAGCTTTACAATTACTGCACTCTAGGAGAATTTCATTGCATTTGTTTGTTGTGTGTCCCAGTTTGAGACACTTCTGACACTGGATAGGCTTAGGTTTGTATTCCTTGTGTGGTTTGATTTGCCCAAATAGAAATAACTTTTCTGGGATATTAATTTTTTCCTTCAATGTAAATAAGAAGGATCTACTTGTTTTTAGGCCATTAGAGTTAGGTTTACCAAGTTGAGTAACATCTTCAACTGGGATTGTGTTTCCAGCCCTATCTGAGAGCCCTTCTTTTAACTCCTGAATGGATATTTCTGGGGGAACATTATAAACTACTATTTTTGTTGGTGATTGTTTTGGGTTCCATTTAGATGCATTAATTGGGGTATTCAGAAGGGATTTTAGGTTAATTGTTGTGTCTGCTGATTTCTGATCTTGGACAGCTATTAGCAGAGATCCATCACGGTGAATATTAAGAGAGAACATTGATTTTATCAATTTGAAAATTGCAACTCTTATTGCAGTAATCTTTTTTATTTCAATGGGGGTAGTAGGAGTAATTTTAAGGTAAATTCCTAAGTTTTGGGAGGGAGGATCTTGGGCAAGGAGGGGGGAAATGCTTTTGATTGGGGAGATGTTTTTCCTTTTCTTAGACTTCTAGAAAGCACCTCTTGAAACCCATTATCATCATATATAGTGACATTAGCCCCTACACTGATCATTGTCCTATTCTCAGAATTGGAGCTATCATTTGAACTTTGAGATAGTGAGCTTGACCAGCCAAAATGGGTATCAGTTTCACTGGTATTTGGGGTGGGATCTGGGGGGACTTTTTTTTGGAGGACTTCTAAGCATTGCCTATTGGAAAAAGCTTTAAACTGAAACAAAACTAAAACAAGAAGGGATAATACAATGATATCAAACCGTCTGCACTATACTATGGGGATGAGAAACACCACAGTATAGCCCTGAGGATGATTTGAACAGGATTGGTTCGGTACAGCTGCTGATTAATTGAGATAATATTTCACAAGAAAATTTATTTTAAATTTCTTAAAATGTTGCTGCTGTGATTTTTGCTTGTTCTCGTCTAGTTTCAAGTTTTTAGTTTTTCGTCTAGTTTGAGCGGGTTCGAAGTTTCAACCCCGTGTTTTCCTCGAGAACCCGTTTTAAGAAAACGCTTGATGCACTAGACCAGAACAAACCGTATTCGAACCCGCTGAGCCGGAAAACGCCGCTTAGCATATTCCCATTTTTATCATCTTAATCATAACAGAACTATTAAAACTAAATATAAAGTGAGTATGAGCAGGCTGCTGAAGTTCCTACCCAGCAGACTAAATTTTCTTTAACATTTGAACAATGTTTATTAACATTATTTTTCCTTAGATATGTAGGCTACTGATGGCCAGCAATAAACCTAGTCATGGACAAATATTTAAACTTGACCCAAAAATGCATCCCAACAGGCTATTAGACATTCAATCTTAAAGTTGCAGCAGTTTTTAAATCATAGACAAGCTCTATCATGGATACGTTCAGTCTAAGGCAAGTGTTATTAGGAAAATGAAACTTTCAGGGATGTGTCAACAGGCTAAAATATGTCCTGGGAAGGTATTTTAAAGTACCTACCTTCACTCCTTCTCCCACTGCTTGGTCCTGAAATTTGTCAACATGACAGGTCTGTGCCCATTGAGATTTTGACAAAACATTTTACCTAAATTTTCTGTTAGGCCTATCAGTTTCTTTTTCTATGGCTTCAGTACTGAAAATGTAATTTCTGGTATATGAGTAGAATTTTAGGTATATATATACCAAATCATATTATTGAGTTTCAAATAGGCTAAAGTGAAGGTAAAGTTCTACAAAATCATATTATTGAGTTAGGACTTAAGTGAATACACCATTTGATGCCTTTTGGTCAATATATATGAAATCATATTATTGAGTTAGGACTAAAGTGAATACACCATTTGATGCTTTTTTTATGCTGATTACGAATATAATAAGCATTTCTAT
>JAQQPU010000948.1:55254-93087 GCA_029168905.1 Artemia sp. Kazakhstan ARC1039
ATAGAAATGCTTATTATATTTGTAATCAGCATGAAAAAAGGCATTGAGTGGTATATTCCCTTTATGTGTAAGTCAATATTATGATTTTGTAGAACTTTACCAAAGTGAATACACCATTTGATGCCTTTTTTTATGCTGATTACAAATATAATGATCATTTCTATTGGAAATGATTTTCAGACCCCCCACCCCCCCTAACCTAACCTAAGCCCCACTCCCATATATGCAAATATATATCCTGAATTGACATATATAGGAGGGGAGGGCTAAAATTCATTTCCAATAGAAATGCTTGTTATATTTGTAATCAGCATAAAAAAAGGCATCAAATGGTATATTCACTTTATTTGAAACTCAATAATATGATTTGGTATATATTTACCAAATTTTAAGCCATATCAATGTTTTTCTTTTTTTTTATTTAAGAAATGTAGCCTATATAGGCCTACATATCTTTACAACCTTAAAAATTGGGATTGAACAAAGTTGTGAAGCTGAAAACAATTTTGTTGTACTTCATTTAAGCAGAAGATCTGTTTTGCAAGGTTTCACTTTTATAACACAAAGATTTTTAAAGGTCATCAAAGGTCAGAACCCTCTAGAGGGAGGAGTGGAGGTATGTACTTCAAAATACCTTCCTGGGACATATTTTAGCCTGTAGACCCATCCCTGAAAGTTCTATTTTTCCTAATCTAACCCCTTTCCAAGATGGCCAAAAGTAGTTTAAGTAGAATTTCACCCTCAAAACCTCATATCTTGTTATCAAATTAGCCTAGAATAGAAGAAGTTTTTATAGGCCAATGAATAGCTAAAAATCCATGCTATGCAACAATATGGTTATTATTAAAATTATTTAAGATAGCATAATTCACTTAAAATAATTAGTTTATTCAGTTTAAACTTGCCTCTTATGTGTATCAGAAATAAACTTTACCCCCATCCCCTTAATGTGCAAATGTATACCCTGAACTGGTATATATAGGGTGGAGGTAAAATTCATTTCTAACAAAAACAATTAGTATATTTGGAAAGAGCATAAAAAAAGGCATCAAGTGGTATGCTTACTTTATTCATAAGTCAATAATATGAACTGTCAAATATTTACCAAAAATTGATTACAGGATATATATATACAACTCAGTGTATATATTTCCACATTAGGGGAGGGGTGGAGCTAAAGTTCATCTCCAATGCTAAAGGATTGTTATATCCTCCTGAGACCTGACCTTAGAAATACTTTTCTGATTATGTTCATTTCTTTGTAGTTTACAACTATTGAACAACTAAAAAAAAAGTTGACCCCCCTCTCTCCCTCTGGAGGATGTCCACAGGTGTGGACATTGAGTCTCTGTTGAGCTAAGAGTATAGTAAAAATCTATTTTGTCTATTAAAAGAGATTTGTCAAAATGTCTAAAAAAAAACCATTACTCTTCATGAATTTTCTTGAAACAGTTGTTGTCTTGTGTCAAGCAGAGAGTGATTCTACACTGCAAGCACATCCATCTTGAACTTTTGCAGCATCCAGGCCTTCTGTACTGGGCTGCATTTGCCAAGTCACAAAATTCTGGTAGATGCATTGAAGCTCTTGCATGTGGTGGAGGGATTGGTCTTCTTTTTCACACTCAAAACGCAGTGCTGAGTTTCACCCAAGAGTTCTTTGTTGCTATTTTCTTGACCTTATGACTCCAAGCTTCCAGAATTGAGCAAAAACTTGGCCACGTTGAAACAAAGGTCAATGAGCTGTTTGAGGTCACCAAAAACTTCTGGGACATGGCCCTTCAGCTCATGAAATGCATTATGCAGCATCCACAAAATGATGAAACAGATGCACAGTCCATTTTTAAGTATGCATCTCAAACTGGTAATAGCTGACCATGCAGTCCACAAGGTTGACCCCACCCATGTAGGTGTTGTTGTTAGAGACTACTTGTGGACATTTGACCTGCATGTAAGACCCCTGGTGCTTGTCATACTGTTTGACCTCTGTCTCCTCTTTTATGCCTTTGCAGTTTGAAGACAGGAGAACCACTTTGTTATCATACCACTGGGTCATTGATACTTTTCTATCTGAGCACACAGACATGACAGAGGTCTTCTGCCCTTTTTTTCATTTCTGTTTTGGTAAAAAGTGTTGGGCTGTTGGCACTCAAATGGTTCTTCATGATAGTTCTGGTCACATTTATTTTTCTTTCAGCCAGCGTGTTGAGGAGCTTAACAGATGAGAAGAATTGGTCAAAATAGAGGTATGTACCGTCTGGTAGGGTCTCAGACAAGCACAGTACAATCTCAGCTGACAAGCAATGTGCTACCAGCTGTTCTCCCAGGGTGGTGGCTACATGGTAGATTTGGAAGTCAAGTATCAGCCCTGAGGAGCTGGCAAGGGCAAAATTCTTTAATCCAGCTGGATTGGGCTTGTTAGGGACATATTGCTTGAGAGCCAATATACTCTGGAAGGGTATCATCTGTTTGTCAATTGAACAGTTCCTATCATGTGACAACTGGAGACAGATATTCCTGAAGTTGTCAAGGATTGGCTGCACCTTCCAAAGCTTATTTTGTTTTTTCTTCATCTGAGGTTTCTGAATCAATAACAAGGTTCAACTGGATTGTGAAGAATCTGTCTTGACTCATCTTTTACAATATGGCTTCCACTTTAAACTTCTCAGACCAGTACATGTGGATCCAAGGAAACTTGAGGTTCCCCATCAGGATGACAATGCCAACAAAAGTTTTCAGCTTGTCTGGAGTTACATTCAAGCTTTTGTGGTGGGCCAACTGATAGTTGTAGTTCATGCAAAAAGCTGTACATTTGAAGAAGCTCTCTGGGTAATATTGCAAAAAGAATTGTTCTGTACTCCAGTAGTTGTGGTCCTGGAAATGAGCAGGGCCCACATCCAGGCGATGATGATTATTGAACTGCCAAGACTTCCTCCAGGACAAGGTTGCTGCTACTTTGTCAGCCTTCAAGCCTTTGGCATGGGTTGCTAAGGGTACATCATCATCAGATTCTTCACTTTCAACACCTGGAAGAACAGCATAACTGCTTGATGATGGAATGGCTGCAACAGCTGGTTCACCATCAGAGTCTGAAGACAACAAAGAGTGGTTTTTTATCCATTCTTCATCATCATCTAAATCCAAGAGGTCCAGGTTGCTCTCATCAAGCATTCCAAGGGTGTCATCAAGGGAAACTACAATGAAGGAACAGGTTCTGTAAGTTTAAAACTAATAGGTAGATAGATAGATATTTATTGGTAAAAGAACTATCACAAACCCTAGTGGGCTGAATTTGCATTTCTTAGTAAAAAAAAAATACAATAACAAAATAATACAATAACAACACAGAGTTACCACTGTAACAAAAACACAACAGGTAACAGTCAGAAAATACAGAATACAAAAGTGATAAATATAGGGCATAACTATAAAATATTTTATAGGTCATAATATAAAAAGATAAAAAGGGTAACAAATAAAATAACAAAATATTCAAAAATGAAAATATAATATATACAAAATAGTTTAAATTTTTAGCAAACTTATGGGTTGTGATTTTGGTTGATTTTATTTGTAAAAAAAAGGAATCAAAGTTTTTTATAATTTAAGGTAGAAAAGGGTATGGGAGAAAGGATAGGGGTGGGTTGGGATATTATACGGGGGTGGAAATTTCTTATGGGTGAGTGGCAGCTAGGTTATTGCCAATTTAGTAAATGAAACAATCATTGGCCTCTGCTATTCCCATTAGAATCAAGATTTGAACTATGAAAAATCAACCCTAGCTTTTTACTCAATTGGAACTGCCTGTCCACAGAGGTGGACATGGAGGTTTCCCAAGTTCCAAAAGATGGCACTTATCAAACTAACTGCTTTTAAAACTATCTAAGCACTGTCTACAATCAAGAGAGTACACCTGATTTTCCTCAGAACTTGTTCTCACCACTTTCTTTTTTTTCTTTTTTCTAACCTTTGCTTTTTTTCATCTCCTTATTTTAGCCTTTTCTAGTTTGTAAAAACACCACTAAAAGTTGCAGAAACTTTCTGAAAAAAATCACAGATGGCATTTCAGGTCCAAAAAGCATGTTGAAACAACCTTTGCTAGATGGTGAGGCCTTTGCATGAAAAATATTTTATGGGGGGTGTCCATGGACGTGGACACCAGGTCTCAGGAGGATATTAAGATTCAAGATAAAATTCTGATTCTAAAGGTAGGCTGTATCTAGTTCTTAGCTATCCTATTGCATTAGTGAGATAATCAGAAAATTTACCAAATTTTGTTTCAATAGGCTAGGATATAAGGTAACTGTTGTTTAAGTTTAAATATCAGCCAATCCTGACTATAAAAAACCAGTAGTCTATCTACATTATAGCCTACCCAAGCTTAGAAACCTACTGTCTATGTTTATTAACTTAAATTGCATTGTCCAATGACTAGGTAGATCCTTTAATGGTGCTGGTGAGCAATGACAATGACTGAAATTGACAGTATCTCACTTTGTCCTTTATTGTTGCATCTGACAGTTGTGATCAACTCCAGGTTTAAGGGCATTGGTGGTAGGAGCCATTAGTGTTTCATCAGTCAGTGAATTCCAGTGGGACATGATTTATTAGAGAAGGAGTTGGTTGTACATATGTTGCTCTCTTCTTAAACAGCTTCCAATGAATGGCCTCTAGTATTTTGCTGGGTGTCTAGCTAGAGATAAGATAAATGGTTGTCACTGGCTAATGACCTCTTAGTCAAGATCATATCTCCTCTACATCTTCTGTAAATTATGAACTTCCATAAAACTTATTATAATCAGCATCTTTTTCTAAGATTTGGTGGTGTCAAAGTTCTATGAGCATTACTCTAATATATTCTTTTATTCTTTCAATCCTGTGTCTTTGTTAAATTGGGTTTCTGCATTTTTGATGAAATCTAGTTTTGCCTGAATGATAACAATATAATTGTAGATATAAATATTATTTTAAACTGCATCTTCTAGCGACTATGGTTGAAGAACCTGTAAATGTCACCAGGTAACATTGACTTGATATTCATTTCTTAGTTCATGGGTGGATCATCACTATTTACATATAACACAGGACAATTTGTTTTCTTTGTTGGGTGTCACTAAATGTATTGTCAACTGGGCATGTTTGAGGGCTAAAAGGGCAGGTGGTGTAAGCTCCACAATTTAAACCCTCTTGTTAGTTGCCAGCCATTATCTGGACAGTTTAAAGTTGAGGCCACAGCACAACAGCAAATTTGGATGAGTGGCCCAGGTGGTAGAGGGTGACAAGTGGCAGTTTGCACATGGTGCTTTTGTGCCATAACTGAGCATTCACACTTAATAGACCTTGCCTTACTGCTCACTGCAATCATGAAGCTGTCAACTGATCTGGCCAACATCGTAGATTTTCTGAGTGAGTTGCACAGTGGAACAATGCAATTGGTGAAGAAGTTGAACTTCTCATGGGTTCTGCTAAATTGTTAATACAGTTTTCTGGGGTTTCCTTGTGTTCTTGTGTATTCACTGTGAATTCATTGTGTATTTATTGTAAAAGGGCTTAATGGTGTCACTGTTCATCATCTTAAATGTGATGATGACATCCCCCCTCTTTTTACAGTGCATTAGGGTAGGCAGGTCAAGCTTTTCTAGTTTTTGCTCATAGGAGATTTGTTGCTTGGCAAAAGTGAGCTGGGTTGCTCTATGCTGGACCTCCTCAAGTATCTCTGTGTCACACTTAAAGTGTGGGTTGGCAACCAACATGCCAAACTCAAGATGAGGACAAACAAGGGCTGTGTAAAGCTTCTTGATAACTCTTGGTTGGTGACTTGTCACTGAACACTTGGTCAAACCAAGGGCCTTGTTTGCCTTAGCTGCTTGGTTTTGACAGTGACTATGAAATTTAAGCTTATTGTCAATGATTACCCAAAGATCACACTCTAAATGGGTATATTGGCACCTGCAGAGTCAACAGCATGATAAGTATGGCAGGGGTTGTTTGGACTGAGATGCAGGACTTTGCATTTGCATGGGTTGAACTGGAGCATCCAGGTTGTCGCCCATAGACAGTTTATTAAGATCTTTGCATAGAGAAGAGCAATTTTCTGTTCAGGCTGCTAAACCAAAGAGTTTGGAATCATTTTGTTACAGTTCCAAGCCATTCTTGACCACCTCAGGAGCATCATTTACATAGAGGATAAACAGTGTTGGCCTAGTTTGGTCCCTTGGGGGACACCACTTTTAACATGAACCAGTGTTGAGTAGACTAGGTCACCTCTTTCATCATATACAGCAACATTCTGGATTCTATCAGGTAGGAAGCTGTGGATCTACTGGGCAAAATCATTGTCTATCTGATGTACTGACAGCTTGATCATCAGGTAGCAGTGAGACATTTTATCAAAGGCCTTAGCTTGATTCAGTAGGAACATGTCAACTGGGAAACCCTGCTCCAGTAGATCAGTTATAGATTCATAAGCTAGTATTAGATTTGTTTTGATAGACATGCCTTTCCTGAAACCATGCTCACCACCAAAAAGAAGATCATTCTTGGTCATATGTGCTATGATTGCATCATCAACTATCCCTTCATTAAGTTTGGCCACAACCAAGGTCAGGCTAATGGGTAGATAGTTCTCAGGCTGGGTTCTATATCTTTTTTTTTAATATTGGAGTAATTATGGCTTTTTGGTCATCTGCAGGTAGGCTATTAGTTTGAAGGGACAGCTTGAATAGCAAACATAGTGGCTTGGCCACTATGTCCACAGGTTCTTTAGGGAACCTAGGATGTATACCATCTGAGCCTTTAGCTTTGTTGGTGTCTAGTTTTCTCAGCCTTTTCTTAATCTTGTCCATTGTGATGTAAATTCCTGGGATTGGGTGCTTGACCACCCTGGGGGCAGGGCACAGTGACTTGTCAGGGCGGTCCACTGAGAAGCTGGATGCAAATGTGTAGTTCAGGAAATTTGTATTGTCCTCTGGATCTTCTAGATATTTTCCTTCAGGGCTGAGCAGGAATGGAATAGTTCATCTACTCTTATCTTTAGCAGATATGTATCTGCAGAACCTTTTTGGGTTGTCTTTGATGTTCAATGCCAAGTTATCTTCCCGTGAAGTGCCTTGTCAGTTGCCTCTGTTTATTCCTTGTTTTTGCAAAGCAATCCCAGTGGTGTGTGCATTTGCATTTCTTATACTTTGGAAAAGCCTTCTTCTTATGGTTCTAAGCCCTTTTAATAATGGTTCAGATGTGGCAGTATTTTTAGTGCCTTTACAAATGAACTTGAAGTGCATGTCCTCTCAGCTTGGAGCAGAGTGTTCTTAAAATTTTGCCTGACTAGCTCAATGTCTCCCTAGACAATCACTTGGCCACATTCTACTGCCCATATTATCTCCCAGATTTTGCTGTAGTTGGTGTAAGTTTGTTTAGTACAATTGTTTGTTCATTGACTAAGCAGCAAGTCATGGCATATGCAGATGTGGTTGCTGACACCAATGGGAGGGAGGTACTCAGTGTTCACTAGCAATCCTGGGTTGTTAGTGATTGTCAAATCTAGTAGGGATGGCATCTGGCTGTTCTTATACTGGGTTAGTAGGTCTATTACGTAATATGGGCTTTTGCTATCCCAATATTAAACAAATGGATTACTGACAACAGAGCTTTGTTGATAACCCAAGCCCTCAACCCATTTGACATCTGGTAGATTCAGGTCTCCCAGAAGAATTAAGCCCTGATTGTCATGATTGTATGCTTGTTCAGCCAACTGAATTAGAGCTTGGTAAGATTAAATAAAAAAGAAGTTTTTTTTAACTGAAAATAAGGACCAACATAAAACTTGTTTTTTTATTTAATTTCTGAACGTTTTTAAATTAATGCACGTTTTGATTTTGGCTCACCATATATGAATAATTAAAACGAAATTTGCATATTAATTTTACTTTTTTTGACTAAATGGCTTTCTTGAAAGTTGTTTAATTTTATTTACAAACCTTTTGATTAGTAATAAATATGTGTAACTTAGAAATTAACTTATGTAACAAACTTCTATATTCATATATTTTTATTATGTATATTAGGGGGGTTTGCCCCCCTAATAAATGCCTAGGTCTTTATGCTAAAGTTCGAATTTTCTTCTAATTCTTTAAAAATGACCCTTTAATCACAAAGGCCATTAATTAGAATAAATGGCTCTTATGAAAGTACTAAATAAAACTTTAGCGTAAAGAGTGAGGTATTGACTAGGGAGCTAACCCAATCATATATGGAATAATTTCTGTTTGTTTTAAGTTTTGATGTTGCTCCTTACTTTTGCTTGAAACACTTGTTTTTTATTTTTTTTATTTTGAATTGTTCTTTAAATAGTGCAGGGAAATCCAGCACCCCTTTCATAGCAATGTCTCTTCCTCTATGGTAAGATCCTCCCCCACATACCCCCCCCCCCCGACTAACAGAAAAAATCTCCCCTGAAAACTTCTGTATACTTCCCAATAACCAATACTATACGTAAACATTGGGCAAAGTTCATAACTTTCAGCCCTCCCCCTGGGGACTTTGGGGGATTAAGTCATCCTAAATGACATAGTTAGCCTATTATATTTTTGACCGTGCTGAACAAAGTAGCTATCTCAAAATTTGGTTGGGTGACTTTGGGAAAAAATGGGTGTGGGATGGGGCCTAGTTGCCCTCCATTTTTTTGGTCACTTGAAAAGGGCACTAGAGCTTTTAATTTTCGTTTGAATGAGCTCTCCCATGATATTCTAGGACCACTAGGTCAATACAATCACCCCTGGGGAAGATAAAAAAAAAGAAATAATAAGCATGCATCCATGATCTTTCTTCTGGCAAAAATACAAAATTCCACTTTTTGCAGATAGGAGCATGAAACCTCTACAGTAGGGTTCTCTGATATGCTGCATCTGATGGTGTGATTTTCATTAAGGTTCTATGACTTTTAGGGGGTGTTTCCGCTTTTTTCGAAAATCAGGCAAATTTTCTCAGGTGTGTTACTTTTGATGGGTAGGACTAAGATTGATGAAACTTATATATTTGAAATTACCATAAAATTCTGATTCTTTTGATGTATCTATTGGTATCAAAATTCCATTTTTAGAGTTTTGGTTATTATTGAGCTGGGTTGCTCCTTACTTACAGTTTGTTACCACAAACTGTTTGACGCAAGGGCATCTGGGGCTTCTATATGTGCAACCTATCAGTAATGGTTCTCCCTCATTAATAGTACTGACAGAAGCACTCTCAACTCATGGGGAATAGTCATGATTGAAAGATAAATCTCTAACCTGTATTCCCTCCTTTATGTAGGTGGCAGTGCCTCTCCTGTGGTTAATAGACAGGTTTGAGAACAGGCAATATCCAGGTATCATGATATGCTTTTCTGCCAGTGGACTGTGGAGTTCTGAGGGGTCAATTCACAAATAGCCTACACAGTATATCATTATCTTATGTTGTGGCTGCCAGTTTCAATTCTGGAAGCTTATTTGTCACTGTATCAATGTCTGTAAAACAGTTTCAACACTTTCTTTCCAGTGACTGAGTTGTTATTATGTATCACTTTCAGTAAACTTTCGTAACCTATGTTTGTGGAGCTAGAGCACAAGCACAAATAGAAAGTATCACTATCATCATCAACACTAAAACTACTAGAAAATGAACTATTTACACTTGGGCTTGTTTCAGTGGGCAATGGAGTCAGTGCTCCATTGCTGTCCCGTTTTTTAACACCTGATTCTGTTTTTCTCTTTCTGCCTTGGTGCAATCAAAGTGAAACTGCACATCCCCCTTCAGCTCTCTTGACTCAGTCACAATCTCCTTTTTAACTTCGTAATTGTTTGTGAGGAAAAGAACAGGCCTAGGGTAGTCACCTGGTTTTGAAGAATTGTTTTGAAGTTGCAGTGGCTTCAGAACATTGACAGATGGCAGGTTGTATGATTGGGCAAGATGGTCCTGAACAAACATTTGAATGCCAGCTGCCTCTTCACATGATTCTGGTATTCCATATGCCACAATGTTAAGCTGACCTTTCTGTTTTTCTCTGTCCTCATGAATAATTTATCTCACGTCACTTTCAAACTTCTTAGTACTGTCATTATGAGACTGGCTCAGCTTACTTGTAACTATGTCTTCTATTTTAGTTTCCACCTCAGTTAGGGAACATTTGCTTGCAACATCGCTTTCTAAGTTCAAAATTCTACTGTTCATGTTCACTAGCTCTTGCTTGAGATCTTCTTGGAACTGATTAAGCAAGGCAGTCACAGCTTTTGAGACAGTTGTTTCAATTAGCTTTTAGGTGGAGTCAGAACCTAGGCTGCTGTTTCTACTAACTGTACATACTGGGCAAAACCATTCACGTGTGAGACTATCAGTCATTTTTTGGAACAGTGTGTATTTTGACTTTGAGATTTCAATACACTCTGTGCACAAACATCAAATGATAAGGCTGAAGAATGATAAGGCATAGTTACTAGATGTTTTGATTGTTTTGAATACAATTGCTTTTTCAGAATCTTGGTCAGTGATGAGGGAAGGGAGTATCTAGAAAGGGCAAGAAGACTGGTTGCCCTCTGGCAGCTCTTCAATATCCCCTGAGATTTTCAACTTAATATCCTCAACCGTTCTTTAGATATTGATTATACATTCCCTCTGACTACACGCATATGTGTTTAATTGTCTCTGGTATCCCTCTCCAAAGCTGTGGAGGGTTATGTCATCCCTATAGGCATAGTTGCTTGAGCTTTTGACTTTTTTGAACAAAATATATATTTCTAAGTTTTGATCAAATATATTTGGAAAAAGGGCATGAGGGGGGGGGGCAGTAGTCCTCCAATCTTGTTTCAAAATCTTTCTTAACATGTCATGAAAGTTTCAGCTTAATACCCTTAGCTGTTTTTAAGACATTGCAGGTATCTTAAAAACCCCTATCACTAAAATGGTACCTTTTTGATTTAGTAGAACATATCCCTCAATATTGTCTAAAGTTTCACCTTCATGTCTTTTGCATACACCCAGATTCAAATACTTCCTATATTCCTAATGATAAACCCTGCAAATGGGCAAATTGCATAATTTACAATCCTTACCATGGGGGAGAGCATGGCTTTGTTTGACCTTTGGACTACTTTGTCGTTTTTTAGCAGTTTTTGAGTAATGATTGTGTCTCCTCCCTTTGTTTGATGTACTAGGGTGGGGAGTTTAAGGGATACAAGGGATTCCTCACTTGCCTTTGGACACTGAAGTGCTTTTAACATCCATTTTATAATGGAGACGCACAAGGGTCATTCCAAATTCCAGGTGTGGACATACAATAACTTTGTACAGCTTCTTGACCAACACGGCTTCCTGGTGGTAAATGTTGTTTTATGAGCCATATAGCTTGGTTTGCTTTAGCAACTTGAGCTTGTGTGTGGCTGTGGAACTTGAGTTCATTATTGACAATAACCCCCAGGTCCTTCTCCTCACTTACAGCTTTAAGTAGTTCCCCTACAATATGGTAAGGTTGTATAGGATTGTTGTTTCCAAGATGCATTTCTTTGCATTTTGACACGTTGAACTACAAACCCCACTCAGATGACCATCTAGCTAGTTAATCAAAATCTTCCTGCATGATTGAGTGATTGGGCGAATTTGGTCCTGTCCTAAGAGCTTGCAATTGTCAGCATATAGTATCAGTGGGTTGTTCAGGTGAGTTGTACAGTTGTTAATATATATGCTGAACAATATGGGCCCCAGGATTGTGCCCTGACTAATGACAGGAGTTTTATCAGAATAAACAATTGTACTGGTGGCATCATAAACTACTACCCTCTGAGTTCTTCCAGTAAGAAAGGCTTCAATCCAGGCAACTATATCCTCATGCATGCTGTATGCTTCCATTTTCAGGAGAAGAAGTTGATGCTGTACTTCATCAAAGGCTTTTGTTTGATCAAGCAATATGACATCCATTGGAAGGCCATCATCTAAGAGTCTGGTCACAAAGTCATATGTTTCAATAAGGTTTTTTGATTGAGTGACCTTTACAGAAACCATGCTGATTTTTGAAAGTGACTTGATTTCTTTCAAGGAGAGAGACCAGTGCATCATTTATGATACTCTCAAAGACCTTGCACACAACAGAAGTGAGACTTAAAGGACAATAATTATTGGCTTGATCCTTTCTCCCTTTCTTGAAGATGGGTTTGATGAGCACTTGGCCTGACTTGGGAGCACTTTGGAAGTGAGTGACATCCCAAGAATCAATGCTAGTGGCTCAGCAATTTTTTCAGCTGCTTCTTTTAATAGTCTGGGTTGTAGATTATCTGGCCGAGCAGCTTTATTTGCATCCAGTCTTTTAAGCCTTTTCAGAATATCCTCTATACTTATAATTGTCATATACATGGACCTTTGGTTGGATGTATTTGGAGGAAAAGAGCATGAGGAGGAGATGGGAGAGGTTGCTATCTGATCATTTTTGACTCTTAAAAAGTTAACTAGAACTTTTAGTTTCAAATTGAATGAGCCTCATCTGTAGTTTATATGACTGCACATTCCACAATAAAATCATATGTTAACATTGGGCAGCTTGCATAAGATACAGCCCTTGTCCCATGGATTGGGGGGGGTCAAACTTGGAAACATAGTTATTTAATCTTTGGGCTATTTTGAACAAAATGGCAATGTCAAAATGTTGATTGGATGTATTTGAGGAAAAAGGGCATGGCGGGAGGGCTGGTTGCCCTTTGGTCACTTTGGACTCTTAAAAAGGAACTAGAAGTTTCAATTTCCAATCAAATGAGCTCCCTCCACGACCCCTTCTTCTATAAATCACTATATTTTAATAATTTCTTGTCTATTAATTTTTATTTTTTTTTGATTGGTTATCCATATATTTTGTTATTTATTAATTTAGTTGTTTTATCTATGCAAAACGAGGTTGTCTCTCTGCCAGACATTAGTATACTTAGTATGTTATGTATATATGACTGAAAAATAAACAAACATAAATAAGCAACTTGTTTAACTTAGGGCCCTTGTCCGAGGGGCTATGAAGGAGGGGGGGGTGTCAACCCTGGAGGCCTAGTTATTATCTCTTGGGACTATTTTGAATAAAATGGCTCTCTCAAAATATTGATTGGATCTACTTAGGGAAAACAGGGCATGGGCCAATCACTTTTGACTCCTAAAAGGGGAATTCTAATTTTTGGTTTCAAATTGAATGAGCCTCCTCTGAAGTTTGTACAAGCACCCTTTCCATAAAGACATCGTATGTTTACAATGGGCAACTTGCATAACTTACAGCCCTTGGCCTGGGGGCTGTGGGGGGTTTTGTCAACCCTGGAGGTATAGTTATTTTTCGTTTGGACTATTTTGGACAAAATGGCTATCTCAGTTTTTTGATTGGATGCATTTGGGGAATAAAGGGCGTGGGTGGGGGGGGGGGGGCTGGTTGCACTCTGAGATCATCTTTGGCTCCTAAAAAGCGAACTAGAACTTTTTATTTCCAATTGAATGAGCCCCCTCTGAAGTTTACATGACCACTGCTTCCACAAAACCTTATATGTGAACAATAAGTGACTTGCATAACTTACATCCCTTGCCCCAGGGGCTGGGGGGAGGGGTTCAAACCTGGAAGCATAGTTATTTGACATTTCAAATATTTTGAACAAAATGACTATTTTAAATCTTGATCAGAAGTATTGGGAAAAAAGGATATGGGGGAGGGGGCTGATTGCCCTCTTGTCAATTTTGACTCTTAAAAGGGGAATTAGAACTTCTTATTTCCAATTGAATGAGACCCCTCCAGTTTACATGACCATCCCTTCCACAAAAACCTTATATGTTAACAATGAGTGACTTGCATAACTTCCAGCCCTTACTCAAGGAGTTTTGTTGGTTTTGTCAACCCTGGGAGTGTAGTTATTTGATGTTTTGACTATATTGAACAAAATGAGTATCTCAAAATTTAAAAATGTATGCAGTTGGGGACAAGAGGGCATTGGGGTGGGCTAGGTGCTCACCAATCACTTTTGACTCTTAAAAAGGTTACTAGAATTTTTCACCAATTTTCAATTGAATGAACCTCCTCTGAAGTTTGAATGACCACCCCTTCCATATAAAGTGCCTCTGGGAAAAAAGAAAATAAAACATTGAAGCCTTATGGCTCTTTACTATAGGCAACACTACAGCATTGCCTCTGATTTGAAGACCGGTATATACTGCTGAATAGTAGTTTTGCACCTGTGTGCCCTGAAAACTCCCCTTTTTTGTAAGTGTATGGTCAGTGAAAAAAAAAACTGTTCAGCATATTCTATTTAACTATGACCCACATTCAGCAACAGAACAAGACTTGAAATAAATTTGAGAACTATAAGAATGTTGGTTAGTCATCAACAAACTGAGAATCAGTATCTACTTGCGTATTTATATCTCCAACTGAACTGTAGTATGAATAGTCATGTGAAGCAAATTTAGCAACTTATGCCTGGTGTACCTGACTGCAGAAGATGGGAATGGACTATATCTATTGGTTCAAATTCCTCTGGATTTGAAGACAAAGAAGATTAATAAACTTCGTTTTCCCAATAAATCTCAAGATTAATAATTTTGAAAAGAAACTTTAGTCCTTTTGCAGTTTAAATCAACCGACGGAATACTACAACTAATGTCTTTGTCTCATAAAACAAGTCTGCAGCCTGCAAGTTGTCAGAATTAGTTGGGAATTAGTACATAATTAGTTTGCCATAGCAAAAACGTTAAGTTCTCTTAGTGCTGGAAAAGTTCGTATTTTTTCATCTAAGACACAAAAATGTACATACATCATAAGTGCAATTCATCAAAAGTGTATGCATCAAACAAAGCTAAGGATTTAGGAAGCCAGGGCATTGCTGTGGGATGACAGAGGCTGTGTATCTTCATTGATGAAGTAGAAATTACAGTTGAGTTTTGAATCAGAGTGTCTGTTTCGACACTATTGTTGTAACTTACATTGCTTCACACAGGTGTGTACCAGAGGGAATCCCCTATGGGAATAGCCTGAAGCATCCAACCTTGTAAACAATTTGCAGCAAATCATTTTCGTCTTATTTTTGGAATCCTCCTTACATGTCAGATATTGGAAGTCCTTCCATTTAAGGATAAAAACGTTTAATTATATAGATGCTACTTTATTCATTAAAATCCTAGGCCAAAAAAAAAAGATTTTTTTTTTTTAACATCCATGTGTTCAGATCTGGAGAATCCTCTGACTTACTGCTAATTTCAGGATTAATGGCGGACTAGGGCCCAATCATGGATTTAAAGAAGAATTGTCTTCCCCATCTAAACATAAAATGACAGAAAAATTGAAATATTATATTTATGCATAAAAATTTATTTAATGGGGCTTTTCAAGGATAATAAAAAAAAACATCAGAACGTTTTATTCTAGGTTTTGAGCAAGCTATAGAAAACACTTTTCCCTGTTTACTCCTTTTTCTGATAAAATATTTGAGCAAGAATGTAAATTAGATTCATTCTAGAATCCAGTGGTGTAATTTCGTCAAAATCCTGGGCGGGGGGGGGCAAAGTTGGAGCCAATTTTCCCAAATCAAGTGAAAATAACAGTAAAAACTAAAAAATAAGCCATTTGGCGCCATAAAGGTACTATTAGTACTATAAAAGTACTATAAAGGTACTTTATCAAACAGTTCGTGGTAACAAACTGTAAGTATGGAGCAACCGAAACTCTAAAACTTTGAATCTTGATAACAATAGATGCATCAAAAGAATCAGATTTTTATGCTGATTTCAAATATACAAGTTTCATCAAGTTTAGTCTTACTCATCAAAAGTTAGGTGTGTGTGAAAATTTGCCTTATTTTCGAAAAAAGGGGGAAACGCCCACTAAAAGTCATAGAACCTTAATGAAAATCACACCATCAGATTCAGCGCATCAGAGGACCCTACTGTATAGGTTTTGCTCCTATGTGCAAAAATGTGGAATTTTGTTTTATTTTTTTTTTTTTCCCCAAAAAAAAACACACATCCTTTTTTTTTTTTTTTTTTTTTTTTTTTTTACAAGGGTGATCGTATCGACCCAATGGTCCTAGATTATCGCGGGAAGGTTTATTCGAACGGAAATTAGAAGTTCTAGTGCCCTTTTTAAGTGACCGAAAAAAATAGAGGGCAACTAGGCCCCCTCCTACGTTCAGTTTTTTTCCCAAAGTCAACTGATCAAAATGTTGAGATAGCTATTTTGTTCCGCATGGTCGAAAAATATAATAAATATGTCTTTGACGATGGCTTAATCCCCCACAGTCCCCGGGGGGGAGGGCTGCAAGTTCTGAACTTTGCCCAATGTTTACATGTAGTATTGGTTATTGGGAAGTATACAGCCGTTTTCAGGGGGATTCCTTTGGTAGTGGGGGGGTTGCGTGGAAGGATCTTTCCATGGGGGAAGGTACATTGCTATGAAGTGGGCGCCGGATTTCCCAGCATTATTTAAAAAAGCGATCAGAAATTAAATAAAAAAACAAGTTTTTCAACTGAAAGTAAGGAGCAACGTCAAAACTTAAAACGAACGGAAATTATTACGTATATGATTGGGTTCGCTCCCTAGTCAATACCTCGTTCTTTACGCTAAAGTTTTGTTCAGTACTTTCATAAGAGCTATTTATTCTAATTAACACCCTTTGTGATTGAGGGGTCATTGTTAAAGAATTGGAACAAAATTTGAACTTTAGCGTAAAGAGCGAGGTATTGAACAGGGGATGAGCCCCCTAATATACGTAATAAAAATGTACGAATATAGAAGTTCGTTACGTAAATTAATTCGTAAGTTACGTATATTTATTACTAATAAAAACGTTCGTAAATAAAATAAAACAACTTTCGATAAAGCCATTTAACCAAAAAAAAGTAAAATTAATATGCAACTTCCGTTTTAATTATTCGTGTACGGTGAGCCAAAATCAAAACCTGCATTAATTCAAAAAAGTTAAGAAATTAGATAAAAAAAAAAACATGTTTTTTTTAGCTGACAGTAAGGAACGACATTAAAATTTAAAACGAACAGAAATTATTCCGTATATGAAAGGGGCTGTCCCCTCCTCAACGGCTCACTCTTTACGCTAAAGTTTGACTCTCTCACAACTCTATTTTTTAAAACAATAAAAACAAACCTCAGCGTGAAGCGAAGCGCCATGATTTTTCCAACGTCGCTATAATTCTTTGTTCAGTTAAATAAGGACAACGAAAATACTGACATCTTATCTGGAGAAAGTTCAAACTTGGTCGCTAAACGCAGCAGTTTTACCGATTCCTGCCGTGAGTTTACACATGGCGTCACAATTTTCCATTTGGTTAAAAAAGAGCATTATAATAGCGACATGATATGTACCAAAATCTGAATCTCGGTTGTTAAATACAGCGATTTTACTGACTCGTGCAGTGATTTTACATATTGTATTTGAAACGGACATTATGCTAATTATTCACAAAAAACCGTCGATAAAAATTACCAGCCAGTCGGTAAAATCCCTTGCTTGCCCCCCCCCCCAACCCCAAATATTTTGGCTCGTAACGACCCTGACTACTACTATTATTATTGTTCCAGCTACTACTTCTGTTACAACTACTTGTAAGGCTTAGAGCATTGAGATGAAAATTCCAAGAAGCATATGAATATACAGGTTATCAAAATGACATATCGACAGTGTCTTAGCAATGGCTATATGTATTAAGTTGAGTACTAATACTATTGCTGTGACTACTGTTACAACTATACCTAAGGGTGTGAAGGTGAAATTTTCAGAAAAGTTTTAGGGGGGAAGGTAAACTGAGTCACAACACGTCATCTGTATGCAAGTTGTCAGAAGGGCATATCAGCAATATCTTAGGAACAGTTTTATGTGTGAAATTGAATCTTACAAGGCTTGTTGTGGGAGATTTTGAACTAACCAAAAGACAATATTTGCATCATAATACTTCTGCTTCTACTCCTACAACTACTATTACTGCTAATACTACTGCTGCTACTAAAGCTAAGACTGCTACTATTAATTCTACTGGTACTACTGCTACTGCTACTAAAACTGAGGGTATTAAGGCGAAAATTGCGGGTAATATTGAAACTGTTGAAGTAAATCGAAACACATTATGCCCACATAGTTTGTCAAGAGGACGTATCAGCAATGCTTCAGGAACGGTTGATGGTATTAAGTTGAAACTTTTGTTGTGTGTTGAAGGCTAGAGTAGCCTATAAAGAAAGAGACAATACGGATATAGAACGAACAGATTCAGAAAATGAATTAAGAAGAAATAACGAAAGACGAAATCAAAGTAGTCCGAGTAGAAGGAGCAGTGTTGAATCGACATCCAGCAGGGGCTCGGGAAAGAGTACTCTAATAGATACAACACAACAAATATTAAATTTCATGAGAGAAAGAGAGGTAGCCAGAGAAAAAAAGGAGGAGGAATATAGAAAAGAAAGAGAGAAAGATAGACAAGAAAGAGAGGATAGCTAGAGAGCAGAGAGAAGAGAATATTAGAATAGATAGAGAACGAAAGGAAGAGGCTGATAGGATAGCCAGAGAACGAAAAGAGGAGGAAGATAGAATAGAAAGAGAGGATAGCCAGAGAACGAAAGGAGGAGAAATATAGAGAACAAAGAGAAAGAGATAGAGTAGCCAAAGAAAAAAAGGAGGAGGCAGACAGAGAGGAAAGAAAATAGATAAGGGAAATGATTGCAGGGAGAAATTCCCAAGAGCCTCAGAAATAGTCTACAATAGAGATAATGCAGGCAGTAAACCTTCAACCAATGAAAGAAAATGAATATGTACATTTATACATATACAATTTTGAAAAAACGGCGGAATTAAGCGGATTACCGAGAGAAAGTTGGGTGACAAGAATACAGCCCCTCCTTAACTACAAAGCACAAATTGCATATAAAGCATTACCAATGCACTACTCAAAAGATTTTGAAGGACTAAAACAAGCCATTTTTGAAAAGTTTCAACTCTCCCCCGAGCACTTTCAAAGGAGATTTAGAAGCGAAAGAAAACGAGACAACGAAACTTATAAAGAATTCGGGTACAAATTGAAAGATATGTGTTTAAAATCGCTAGAGTTAGAAAACTATAGAATGTTAGAAGACCCGGAAGAAACAAAAGAAAAGATAGAGGAAATAATAGATAAAACAGTAATGGAACAATTTTTAGAAAATACCCAAAGAGAATTGAAAATATATTTGAAAGAAAAGAACCCAAAAACAAGCGAAGAAATGGCGGAAATTGCAAATAGGTGGACCGAAATAAGAGAGGAAGTTGAGGAGACAGACATATTTCAATATAGAGAGTATAACAAAAATAAGCACTATAACACAGCGCAAGGAGAACTAACTTGCTATAATTGTGGTACCACGGGGCATTTTGCAAGGAACTGCCCCAGTAAACATCACCAAAAACCACATAAAACGACAGCCTGGGCCATGACCCATAATAAGGAAAAAAATTACGCATTTGCAGAGTCGC
Organism: Artemia sp. Kazakhstan ARC1039; assembly: GCA_029168905.1. Taxonomy (NCBI): domain Eukaryota; kingdom Metazoa; phylum Arthropoda; class Branchiopoda; order Anostraca; family Artemiidae; genus Artemia; species Artemia sp. Kazakhstan ARC1039. The sequence continues at coordinate 74,739 of JAQQPU010000948.1, forward strand.
ATAAAATATACGGAAAATTGAACGGGGAATTAGTCGAAATGGCAATTGATTCCTGCAGTGACCAAACCTATGTGCGAACTGACGCCACCCTGTCGGAAAAATGAAATACTTGATACGCGTGTTCAAAATATTGATAATCCACAAAAATGGGATGCGGAAGTAAAAAGACCACAAAATATTGAAAATAAGACGCGCGAGAATGATTTTTCGGGAAAATTTCCAGAGAATGGAAAACTTGAGAACACTTTTAATGAATATGAGACGCTAACACGTACAGGCCAAAATGAAGCGCTGATTGTACCAGAGAATAAGGACACGAAATTTATTGTATGCGCTTTTCCTCGTAAAAATCGAGAAATTTTAGTACAATATGAAAAACCAAATGTCGGAATTCAGTTCCCATTTGATAACGAACTATTTGTTTCGGCGGTAAGAATAAAGAAGACTAAAAGAGAGAAAAAAAATTAAACGGAGCTACAATGAAGTTATGCAGTCAAAGATGGTGGACACTGAAGTCCAAATCAGATTTAACGATGATTTAGTATTTTGTGCGAATGACAAAATTGAGAAAAGTAGAGATGAAAAGAGGAGTGTAAAAAAGAGACAAAATTTGGAGATTCAGCCTGCAGTGGCGAAAAATAAAAAAATGTTGGATGGGCTGTGCCTTGAAAACATAAATAATAGGAAGAAAAATAAAATGTTGGATGGGCCATGCCTTGATAACATAAATAATAAGGGGGAAAAAGAGGTCAAAGACCCATGGGGAATAAAACAAGATGATTACAAAATAGAGATGAATGACCTACAACGGGTTGGGGGAAAGTTGGGAGATATTGAATGTCGATTCGGATTGGAAAAACTTGGAAAGGAATCTGAGATTGGTATTATCAACTCAAAAGATATGACTATCCTTTATGAAGGGGAGGAATCCCTTGGGGAAGATCCCCTGCGGGAAGTCGCGAAAGATAGCCCTTTTCCTCAATGCACAACTGGCGGACAAGTTGTGATCCGTTTACCGAGATTTTGTCTTTCTGATCTGGAGTCCTTGGGGGATACTCTCTCCCAGTCACTTCATACTTCACCCAAACCTTTGTGCAGTAACCCTATTCATAGCTGTTATTCTTCATGGGAATCGACAATTATTTCCAGAAAACCATATTCAGTATCGAAGTTTCATTTTCAATTAGAATCAACGCATATTCTTCATTTAATTATCCCAGGGGAGGGAACCCAGAAAAAAAGGCGATTCATGGTTTGCTCAAAATTTTACTTCATTCCCAGTACCCTTATCGTTTTCACAGGCCTTTGCATTTTCGGCCTTAGATTATTTGAAATTATGCCAAGGGGCAATTTACTTTTTTATTGAGATGTGGGGTTGTTTCCACAGATGGAAATTAAGAGGCTAGTGCAGCCAATTTTTCATGATGGCTGGCATCATCTCATGTACCAGAAACTGATTCTCTGCTCTTCTCAAATGTAAATTCGTGAGAGCGAGAAAATGTTTTTGTTTTGATTGTGCTACGCACAATCATTGTCTACGAATCTTGGGGACTTCAACTTTCAAAAGCTAATGCGGAGGCTATACGATTTAGACCATGGTGGTCCTACAGTAGAGACGTGTCGATGACTACCGATCCAGAGCCAAGCGGTGGAAGAGAGACGGCAAATGGATTTTGTAAAGTAGAAGTTAAGTGTTTATGTTTGTAAGGGTAGACCAAGGTAGCGCATGGGCGGTCATTTATCTTACGGGGGGAGGTGTTGGGGTTCCACCCCTGTTTCTTTTCCTTTCAGATAAATGACCTGTCTTCGTTTTCTTAATTACATTTGCTTATAGTATAATTTCACAAGGCAGGTTAAATTCTCGTTGTTAAGTTAGAGGTGTCGTAATAAGTAAGCTTTGAACCAAGTTCTATTTTTGTAGAACTTGTTTTCCACCCCTATGAACAGATGTGTGAAAATATCATTTTGTTTTAGTGTGCGCTTAGACCCCGTTCGGGGATATAGATTTATGTGGGATTATTATTAAAAGTATACACATAGTGTCTTCTGGCTAGTTCAAAATCCACCACAACTTACCCTGAAAGGTCTAACTTAATAATGTAAGCCGTTATTGTGATATTGCTTTGTTCCCCTTTTGACAATCTACATGATCTTAGTTCGTTTTGATTTAGTTTAGCAAGTTCAGCATCTGCCTAAATATTCCTTGAAAGCTTAACCTTAATACCTACCTTGTGTAGTAGCAATAGTTTTAGTAAGACTAGTAGCATTAGTAGCAGTACACAAATAGTACCTGTTGGGGTTCCACCCCTGTTTCTTTTCCTATCAGATAAATGACCTGTTTTCGTTTTCTTAATTACATTTGCTTATAGTATAATTTTAAAAGACAGGTTAAATTCTAGCTGATAAGTTAGAGGTGTCGCAATAAGTAAGCTTTGAACCAAGTTCTATTTTTGTACTTCCTGGTTTGGGAGTCATTGAAAGATAAATCTCAGAGGTAGAATTGGGTTTGAATGGGGATGTAGCTGATTGGCTGGGCCAAGCGAAAGTCCACCCCTATGAACAGTTGTGTGAAAAATATCATTTTGTTTTAGTGTGCGCTTAGACCTCGTTCGGGGATATAGATTTATGTGGGATTATTGTGACCCTTTTGGAAGAATACAAGTAAGGAATTTTCTACAAACTGTGTCCTAGTTTCCGTAACCCAGGCAGGGTAGGAATAGAGCTACGAGGTACCGTCATTATTATATTGACAGGGAGGTTTGTTACCTCCAAGAAGAGAGTTAAGAGATTTTCTAGTCGTAACCCAAGGCGGGTACATTTGGCTTTAGAAAGTGGCCATTTGACCACTCGATCGCGTTATCATACCCGGGGACAGAGTATACTGTAAATCGGGTAGTACCAAATCCGATATTTACGGAACCGTTGGGGTAAGAGCGGGAATCCCACTAACTTTTGGGCGACAAGGGGTTCCCCCCTTCGAGTAAGTGGCATAGCAACCTTTTTGCGCCATTTTTGCATCAATAAGTGGTGACCCCCGTAGCTTACACCCCCAATAAGTGGTGGCAGCAACGAAAGGAGCTATCAGTAAACCTGATAGTAAAAAGAATTCCGCGTTTTCGAAGAGACAAGTAATTTAGCCTAAAAAAGTAGCCTATTGTGGTTACATATATAAAAAATCGCAAAGAGAATTTTTTTTTATCTGAGCTGTGCCTAGTCGGATAATAATAAGTAATAAAATTTAAGAATCAATAGATCACGCGAATAATTAACTTTTAAGACAAGGGAGGCTGCGCCGCCCACATAGAATCGGCAAATTAAAAGGAAACGATTTTTCACGAAAGGATAAGAAGTTACATGGATAAAGGAATTTTCATTTAGACTGAAGAGGTAATTTCAGTTAATGAAATTTTTAAATTTATGTCAGACAGAGATGAGATTAACTCAAGACCGAGAAGGGCGAGTGAAGCCCATTGAAAAAGTAGGAAAATAGAAAGAAAGGCTAAGATTGAGGCCTCTGAGAGAAAATACCTAGAGTATATGAAACAATTACAGGATGAGATAGATCAACTTGAAAAAGATAATCAAGTCAATGAAATACGTCATCAGGCCCGTATGGACAAAATTGAAAAAGATAGACAAGAAAGAGAGAAAGAGAGGATAGCTAGAGAGCAGAGAGAAAAGAATATTAGAATAGATAGAAAACGAAAGGAAGAGGCTGATAGGATAGCCAGAGAACGAAAGGAGGAGGAAGATAGAGAACAAAGAGAAAGAGATAGAGTAGCCAAAGAAAAAAAAAGGAGGAGGCAGACAGAGAGGAAAGAAGATACATAATGCAAATAATTGTAGGGGAAAATTTTCAAACGTATAAGAGAACCGCATGGGTTAGAAGCCCGGAAAAATATACAACTTCGCTGACTACGGGGGAAGGTGGACCGGCCCATAAAACAAATTGAGAGGCTACGCCGCCCTGTCGGAAAAACAAAATACTTGATACTCATGTTTTAAAGATTGTTAATCCACAGAAATGGGATGCAGAAGTAAACAGACAACATAATACTGAAAATAAGACGCGCGAGAATGATTTTTCGGGAAAGTTTCAAGAAAATGAAAAACTTGAGAACACTTTTAATGAATATGAGACGCTAACAAGTACAGGCCAAAATGAAGAGCTGATTGTACCAGAGAATAAGGAGACGAAATTTATTGTACGCGCTTTTCCTCGTAAAAATCGAGAAATTTTAGTACAATATGAAAAACCAAATGTCGGAATTCAGTTCCCATTTGATAACGAACTATTTGTTTCGGCAGTAAGAATAAAGAAGACTAAAAGAGAGAAAAAAGATATTAAACGGAGATACAATGAAGTTATGCAGTCAAAGATGGTGGACACTGGAGTCCAAATCAGATTTAACGATGATTTATTATTTTGCGCGAATGACGAAATTGAGAAAAGTAGAGATGAAAAGAGGAGTGTAAAAAAGATACAAAATTTGGAAATTGAGCCTGCAGTGGCGAAAAATGAAAAAATGTTGGATGGGCTGTGCCCTGATAACATAAATAATAGGGGAGGGAAGAGGTCAAAGGCCCATGGGGAATAAAACAAGATGGTTACAAAATAGAGATGAATGACCTACAACGGGTTGGGGGAAGGTTGGGAGATATTGAATGTTCTGCAAATATCGGGTTTAGTGCTACCAGATTTACAGTATACCCTGTCCCAGGGTATGATAACGGGATCGAGTGGTCAAATGGCCACTTTCTAAAGTCAAATGTACCCGCCTTGGGTTACGGCTAGAAAATCTCTTAACTCTCTCCTTGGAGGTAACAAACCTCCCTGTCAATATAATAATGACGCTACCTCGTAGCTCTACAGCAATTATGTTTAGATTTAAACTATTGTTTTCTTTTTCCCTGAAAAAAATTATGTCAAAATTACATGAACAAAAATTAATTAAAAAAACTTTTCCCACGAAATAAGTTCTTCAAAGAAAAGTAAAGAAACTCCATTAAACAAAAAATTACCAAAAATAGAATCAAATAATCTACTAAGTGTAAGACTTCCACAAATCAGCCTCAATAAATCAATAAAACCCAAAACGAAGAGAAATTACAATAAATAACTGATTCAAGCTCAAAACGAACAGAAATTAACATGAGTAGGACTCACAACCCCTATGTCTTCTCAAGGCCAGAACATAATTTGCACTTCACTAAAAAAAAAAGATTATAAATGAATTTTTCCTTAAAATCTTAATAATTTTTTATTTATTAAAGTTATAAACGTTAAAACATTAAAAAAAATTCAGTAAAGTGCAAATTATATTCTGGCCTTGAGAAGGAATAGGGGCTGTGAGCCCTGCTCATCTTAATTTCTGCTCGTTTTAAGTGTGACTCGGTTATTTACTATAATTTCTGTTCGTTTTGGGTTTCATTTATTAAACAGTTCGTGGCAACGAACTGTAAGTAAGGAGCGTCGGGCTCAATAGAAACCGAAACTCTAAAAAACGGAATTTTGATAACAATAGATATCCTACATCAAAAGAACCGAACTTTTATGCTGATTTTAAATATATGAGTTTCATCAAGTTTAGTCTTACCCAGCAAAAGTTACGAGCATGAGAATATTTACCTTATTTTCGAAAAAAGGGGGAGACACCCCTTAAAACTCATAGAATATTAATAAATATCACACCATCAAATTCAGCATATCAGACAATCCTACTGTAGAGGTTTGAAGCTCATATCTGAAAAAAATGGAATTTTGTACTTTTTGGCAGAAGAAAGATCACAGATGTCTGTTTATTTGTTTTTTTCTTCCCAGGGGTGATCGTATCGGCCCAGTGGGCCTAGAATATCGCTAGAGGGCTCATTCGAACGGAAATTAAAATTTCTATGCCCTTTTTAAGTCACCAAACAATTGGAGGTTAACTTGGCCGCCTCCCACGCTCATTTTTTCCAAAGTCACCCGATCAAAGTTTTGAGATAGCCATTTTGTTCAGTTTAGTCGAAAAATCTAATAACTATGTCTTTGGGGGTGGCTTAATCCCTCACAGTTCCCGGGGGAAGGGGGAAGGAGGGGACAGCCCCTTTCATATACGGAATAATTTCTGTTTGTTTTGAGTTTTAATGTTGCTCCTTACTTTCAGTTGGAAGAAAACTTGCTATTTTTGCTCATTTTTAGTTTAATGGATTTCTTTACTTTCCTTTGAAAAACTTATTTCGTGGGCAAGTTTTTTTAATTAATCATATAATAATTTCTAATGTAGCAATATGTTCCCTTTTATTTTAGCTTCTTTCTTCTACCCAAAGAATTTGTCAAACTGACTATGTGCTTTCACCTAAAGAGTACTGTAACTGGAATAAGGGAAAGCTCAAGTTCATTTTGGGTGAAAAGGTAAACAATAGTCAACGTCACCTAGTGTTACCATGCAGACTCATAGCCTTGATTATTAAAAACGTAAATAAAAACATTAGTTTCATATGTTATATTTATTTTGTACAGTAAACTTAGTTGTATTTCTAGATTGTTTACAATAGACTAAATTGTCTCAAGCGTTTTAACGGACGATCTTTTTTCTATTTTTTGTTGAGTGTAAAGAAAGAAAAGAAAGAAACGGGGGAAAAAAAAAAAATCAGAAATCTGATTATAAGTTACATAAAAAATATTATAGTCTACTGCAGGGTTGCCAACTGCCGACGCCTTCAAAGAATGCAAATCAAGGCCAAAAAAGAGTGCGAGTCGAAAAATTTGAGCATCCTTTCTTCTGCGCCTCCCTTAAGGTAAAAAAGAGTGCATTTAACACGTAAAAAGTGCAACTTGGCAACCCTGTTCATTGGGTTGAATGCACTTTTGACGAATATGCCAACTATTGACGTTTAAAGCGAATGAAAATTGACACCCAAAATAGTGAGTTTCACTCTTCCACATCCCCTGTGAGGTAAAAAAAAGTGCATTTCACACGAAAAGTGTGCAAGTTGGCAACCCAGGTCTACTGTACTCCTTTGAGGCTTGGATCCTCTGGATTCCCCACCCCCTCTCATGTGCACAGGTATGTATATGAGGACCATTAAGTTCAATTTTTTTTACTTATCTTTACCTAGCAATCTGTTTTTTCATTCCTCCAAAATACACTTGTTGAATTTTTTGTTTGTGTTTGAATATAATTTTTTTTTTTGCTTAATAGAATGGAGGTGATGCATATGATGGAAACGATATCATCACCATTACTTAGCTGTCCAACTATACGAGAAGATGATATTTATCCAATCGCATTTTGTTCGGTTGAATATGGCAGTGAATCAGAGAACGCCTACCAAAGGAAAGACTTGTCTGCATTTATTGATCTGCTGTATGGAGATATTGAAGTAACACCTGTAGTAAGCAAATCATTAATTCCTATGGAAATGGAATCAAGAACAGAATTAGATAGGAAAATTCAGAAGATTCTTGAGACAAGCAAATTAAATAAGATTATATCCAGTGATAAGCAGATTGATGAAGATGAAGAGAAGTCCTTAAGCATTGATGAAGAATCAGGAAGCAGCAATGAAAATCATGAAGAAACAGAAGAATCAAATGATAAATCTGTGTTTACTATTGAAATTATTGAACAAGTTCTTCAGAGGCAGCTTACATACTATGAGAAGTTTGCATGGACAAAACTAATGAGAAATACCTATGGTAGTACTAAAGTTTATAACAAACTTTATATGTGCAAAGAAACAGACCACAGATGGATTTGCTATTATTGTACTGCAATTGTTGAAGGGAACATGGATGCATTTTTGGTGCATTTTAATGAGTGGCATTCAGATGAGAAACCTTTGCTTAGCTGCAATTTTTGTCCACAGTTTAGAAGTCCAAAAGAACATCAAAACCATATAAAAGCCCATTTAATGGAAAACGGGTAAGAGATTTAGCTTTTTTTATAGCCATATGTGCATGCCTGCCCTTCGGGGGGGGGGGTCTAAAGCAACATGGTAAATTATTGTGCCCTCGTTTTTCTTTTAGGCATTCTTCTTAGTCAATTTAATCGGAACAACAAAAACTTGGCCACATTATCTAATCAAATTGGTATCAGAAATGTTCTTGTATGGCAGCTGACTATTGATCATTCTTTGTTTCCAATTTTCAAGCTTGAAAACTAAGAACACAAGTGTGCTCAGAAGAATTTTTTGGAGAAGGGGGAGGGGGGAATTTGAAGAATACAAAATTGTATAAATATATGAAAAGCATAGGACAATTGTAAGCACTGCGTGATTTCTTTAGAACCTTACTTGTATCTATGGTCAATTAAATAATGATAAAAGAAGAATATCCTGATTATGAGGTTTATAGAATCATTCTATTTGTTAGTGTCATATGTAATGAGGCTTTACAAACAACAAAGATGAAACCAAACCGAAAATGAGCGTTGCCATGTCAATAAAATGAGATGAAGATGCTTAAGTACTCCATAATAGGTGCATATTTTTCCTATACCGTTGCTAGTTGATTCATCTAACAAACTTTATTTTTGGCCTATTAATAGCTAATCAGAGACATACAAAGAGGAAAGGGATGTTCCGGTCAGTGGCCTTTGGATTTTTGTATGTAATTTGGCCAATAAAAGACAAGTGTTGTCAAGCAACAGTCAGTGGCGTCGTTGTGGGTGTATATATATAATAATATACAAAATTATTATATGGTCCTTGCCCCTTGACTCTCCGGATCTAGACCCCTCATGCCCCCCCAATAAAAATGCTGGAGCTACGCCTCTGGCAACAGTAATCATTCTCTTAATATTAAATTGACGTGTTCCATAATGAGTCGGCTAATTAAGCAGTATTTCTGGATGCAAATTGCTGCTTGCAAATTTGCATATCCAGCTCAGAGAGTTCAAGTGACAGCTTTATTTGAAAAAAAGTGTGTAACCTTTTTTTAAGAGACGTGCAAAGTAACGGAAGAATGACTCCGAGAATCAAAGTAATTTACTTTATTCATTGTTCAATTTTGATCCATTGTAAAACCATAACTCTTGATTCTGGTTCGTTGTCCCATCAGATCACTAATATAAACCATGTTATGTGAGACATTAACTACTAAACGCTAAACAGATATAATATTGTCATTAAGGAAGCCTTAGATTAAAAGTTGACAAGATAGCTCATTAGATAGGTCTCATGTGCATAATAGTTGAAGGTTGTTGAAAAAAAAACCAAAAAGATATAAATAACTGTATATGTTGCAAACAATTGTTGCCATAATGAAATTGATAGGCTACCGATTTGGTACCAATGACAGATTTTTCAAAATGCTAAAATTAAAGTAGGCCCCTGTCTTTGCCCATTCGAGTATGCAAGACGACCTGCAGTCAGACATACAAAGAGCTTGCTAGGTTTGTTTCAGGCACATTGCCCTCAAAGGGAATTTGTCTCTTTCGCTGGGAAAAATAATCCCCAGAACCCAAAGGGAAGGTTTGAAACCATCAAGAAGTGTGCTTTTAGGCTTAAATTTTCAAAGTATTGTTGGGGTCCTTCTACACTTGTTTTTAGCAAGGATTTTTCCTAAGTGTCTGTTGCTACTCAAGCAAAATTGTTACAGATTTTTTCTATGAGAGGGGGACCTCTAAAAAAATTTCAGAAGGGATAAGTTTTTTTTGCCTGTGGGCCAATTCTTCGCAATATGTGATTTTGGTGGAAATTATCTTCGCCGTTCCTCCCTCTGGTGACTCGTCTCCATGATGAGAATGTCAGCTTAGCCAAGAAGGTGCCAATTTGTGTTTAGACCTTCAACCTGCATCATCCAAATTTCGGGAAAGTTGCCCAATACCCTCTCCTAAGATTCTGACTTTGTGCATATATTGTTGTCCCTTAGTCCTTAAGCATGGTCTGTAAGGAAGAAGTTGCAGTGTAACTCTTTATTTACTTTTTAAGTTTTTTTTCAGTTGAAATCCTTTCTTTAAAAAAATTCTTAATGCATCCTAAATAGTTCTCTATTTTTCCCCTACCAAAATTTTCTTTCAGATGTTCATTGTGTGATCTCTGGTGTGGAAAGTCTCATATTTCATATCATCTTGATATATCTGAGGTAACAAATTCCTTTCCTGTTCTGGGAGATGCTACGAGGTTTCAATGCAAGAAATGCCCAAATGAAACGTAAGTTAAATTTCTTTTTAATTAAGTTGACAACCACTTTTATATAATAAACGCAATATATTGTTAGGCTAATCTTGAAAACAAACAATCTTGAAAACAATGGGGGGGGGGGGCTACACAAAAAAAAAAACTAAAAAACGCTTACAAAATTTGTTTACATCCATTTTTATTACGTTTTTACGAGTCAGACAAACATTTCGGGGTGGGGGGAAGGTTTCAATCCCCCAAACCCCCCCCCCCCCCTCTGGGTACGGCCTTGCTTCTACCTCTTGTGTTGATGACTGATTAGGCTTATTTTTCAATTAAAAGTTGCAACTACTAACCAGGAGAGTCAACAATTCTACTCTAGTTTAGAACACTTCCCATAACATGTAAACTTTTACCTTTCTGATGGAGTCTCATGACGGTTAATTTTTTAGCTAAGAAAACTGTCATTTCACTATGATTTCTCTGTAAGAATTAATATTGTACTATTTTGTATAGGAACTTTTTTGTGAGGTATTCTGAAATTCCTGACTACTTTGTGGTCTAATTGCAAATACCGTCTGGATTTAAGCAAGAATATCTGGTTAAAATTGGTGAAAGAGAAAATTTGTCTGTTTTTCTTATGTTTCTGAATGCAAAACAGTGTTTACTTAGCACACCAAGACTAAAGTAGGGTGGCTTTGTTAAATAATTGTCCATCGTTACATGCCTCTTATACTAAATTTATTCATGGTATATATGTTTCATAAAAAAGTAAAGGTTGAATCAAGAACACCTTATAAATAAGAAAAGATACTCAAAGGCTTGATCCGTGATGAAAATATGAACCTAACAACCACAGAGGGTCTTAGGGGCACTAGCTATTCTCTGCTCCTTGTAATTTATGTACATTTTAAAGTTTGAAGTTTACGAAGTTTAGTCTTTGGGTAAACCTCTTTTACTCTCTTAACATAATGAAGCTTTTTTGTATAATTTATTTATGCTTTTATTATTAAGATAAAGAGTAGATAAGTTTCAAAATAAAATTAATATGATTTTCCATAAAATTTAATTTGTAATTTTTTAGTAGCGAAAAAGACCAAGAGTATATTCAATAAAAAGGACAGTGCTTTTGCCGCAGTCCAAATTTTGAAACGGATTTTAATTCTCATGTCGATTGCCATTAGCTGCGTTTGTTTTCACCGTTCGTCGTTCTTAGTACTAAGAATATTTTCTTGGTTTTACTCTTAAATTGTGTTTTATTTCGCCGTTCTAAGAACGTCGTTTTAACTGAAAAAACGGCTTATAAGAGCTTTCCTTAGCCAGATAAAATTTCAAAGCCACAGATAAAATTTCAATCAACCAGCACAAACAAATGGAAAATATACTTGTGAATGTAGCAAAACAAGCAAAAGCTGTGGCAGAAGATATTTTTATATCAGGAAGATCACAGATATGTTTTGCACTTGCTAATGGTGACTTAGAGATAGGAAAAGTAAGTCTGGACGTATTTTATTCCCTTGTCCATTGATTTTTTTTTTAAGAAGGCGGTTATTCAGTGTTTTTTTATTACACAAGGTCTATTGGACACAAGGAAAATGGAAATTTTTGGCAAAAGTCTAGTTCAGCTACTTTTTTCCTATTTTGGAAAGGGGTTAGGTTAGGAAAATAAAACTTTACGGGATTCTAGTTCAAGTTCTTTATTAATCAATAAAAAATTTTTTTTGACAAAACTATCAAATTAATTACCCACAGTGAGAATAACTCGTGTGTGGGTTTATATACACTCAACAAAAAATAACTAATACTATCTCTAGATACCGTAATAAAAAGATTGCTCTTCAACTCTCCGTACGGTAACAACAAACAAAATCCGCAAAAAATCAAAGTAACCAAATAAATAAAATGAAATGAGGAGCATCCACCCCAAAAAATAAATCAAATTAATAATTACTAATTAAATGATTCATTAATCTAATTTTATTATTAACCAATGAATTATTCAAATCTATAAAACTATGAAATTTATTCCAATTATATATAATACTATGCCTTGGTGAAAAACGGGACCTTTCAGATTTTATTAAAGCCTGACGGACAACAGAACTGCCACGGGTCCAATATGTATGCAAAACCTGATTATCATCCTGAAAAAAATTATTATGCAAATAAAAATACTCAGGCAAAAGACCTTGAACGTGTTTAATCATATAAAGAACAGAATGGAAAGAAGAGAAGAGATCCAGTGGAAGGATATTTAAAATTTGATACATGCTTTTTGTTGACGATTTACCAGGGTAAGAAAACGGGCTAGGCAGGAAATTTTTCAATAGACGCAGAGCTTTATTTTGTTGCCTCTGAAGAGGAAGAATATGAGTTTTAAAAGTATTCAAAAAAATAATGGGACAGTAATTTATATATGAATGCACTAGAGAATGATAAAGAGATTTCAGGGCAAAAAACGGCAGAATAAATTTCAGATGATTCATCATACCAATATTTCTTGCCAGTTTCATTCGAAGATAAATTGCATGTCTTTTAAATGATAAACTTGAATCCAGTATTATCCCGAGATATTTAAAATCATCAACTCTTTCAATTTCAATGGGTAGGCTTTGAATATTAATCATCATAATTTCCGGTGCTGTTTTCCCAGTACGAGAAAAGATGATGAATTTTGTCTTAGTACAATTAATAGTCAATTTATTTCTCGAAAACCATAAGATAAGCCTCGACAGTGCTGATTCCAACCTAAGCTTCAACGATCTAGAGTCGGGGCTGCTGACATTGCATGCCGTGTCATCGGCGAATAATATGTTAAGGCCAATATCATTGATGCTATTACTGATATCATTAACATAGATAAGAAATAGGAGTGGACCCAAAATAGAGCCTTGTGGGACTCCGACTGACTGAGATTGAGATACTGATGAGGAAGAAGTATCACCTCCGTCTACATACTGATTTCGGTTTTTTAGGTAAGACATTACTAAGTCATTAACTGGGCCTCTTATGCCACAGTTATCAAGTTTAGTATGCAATATTTTATGGGAAATCGTATCAAATGCCTTTTTAATGTCAATAAAAATTGTAGCAGGAATATCACCTTTGTCGAGGGCGTCATGAACAAACTGAGTCATTGCCATAATAGCATGCTCAGTAGAGTGAGACTTCCGGAACCCAAATTGCATCGGACTAAAAAATTCAGATCTCATTAGAAAGCTGACTATACGGTTATATAGGCACTTTTCAAGCAACTTCCCAAAAGTAGACAGGATCGAAATCGGCCGATAGTTTGTTGGGTTCTTCGGGTCTCCTCCTTTATACAAAGAGATAATTCTTGCAGACTTGAAACAAGAAGGAAATCTTCCGGTTTTAAAACAGAGGTTGAACACATGGGAAAGCGGGTTTACAATATTTGGTGCTATGCACTTAATCAGATTAGTCGATGACCCATCGGTCCCTTCCGAAGATCCATTCTTTAAAAGGTTTGTTGTAAGTAAAAGTTCATCTGGGGTTACAGGAGTAAGAAAAATAGAGCAATTGAGAGACGGGGGTAGATATGATTGAAAGTCCTCTCCAGTTTCATTATCCAGATGATGGGCCAGGTTGTTCCCAGCAGTTGACGCGGTTTCCTCGCCAATTTTTGCAAAGTGTATATTTAATGCATTGATAACTTCCACTTTCCCTGTAGCCAGTTTAGTTCCATCTTCAGCTATTAATTCATCAGGAAGATCATGGGTCTTATGTTTTCCTAAGCACTTATTAATTATTTCCCATGTCTTCTTGGGGGACCCTTCTGCTTCAACAAATGCTTCGGCGAAGTAATGACGTTTTGCTGATCTTAAAATTTTTGTTAAATAATTTTTGTATCTGCGAAATTCAGCTAATTTAACTTCAGATGGATGCATTAAGTATGCCTTATATAACAGATTCTTATTTTTTATTGATACCAGCAATCCAGGAGATATCCAAGGCTTAATCGGCTTTATACTATTTCTTCTTGATATTTGACGGAGAGGGAAAGCATTATTGAAACAACGTTTAAACTGATTCACAAAACATTCAGCAGCAAAATCAGGGTCCGAAGATTCTAAACAAGAAGAAAAGTCACTTGAAGAAAGCAATACTTTAAGTTTACTTAAGGAGTTTCTATTAGTCATCCTCATTTTTTTTTTTTTTAGTAGGCCTATTAAACTCTGTAATCTAGTGAAAGTCGGTCACAAGCATCAAATGGTCTGAGAAATCTTCAATAACCACATCACTAGACTTAAGTTCCAGATTCATAAACAAATTATCAATAAGGGAAGCAGAATCTTTCGTTATTCTTGTTGGGACTCCATAAGCTGGTAAGAGACCACCGGATAAGCAAACTGATAACAAGTCAGCCCCGTCAGAAGATATTCCGTGGAAATTACCACTTGAATTATTAGAATTATATAAATCAATATTAAAGTCACCCATAAAAACTATTTTTGGATACTTTTTCGAGGCAATAAGCACAAAATCATCAAGAAGTTCCATGAATTTTGAAGCAGGAGAACTTGGAGGCCGGTAAAAAACACAACACAAAATTTTCATACCATTTACATCAATTTTAACTGCCAAAAATTCAAACGCCATTTCAAGATATAGGTGATCAAATTCACTCACCAGATCTGACTGAATTGTTGATTTAATGAAAAAACCTACCCCTCCCTGTTTTTTATTAATCCGATTCTTATGAAAAAAAGTATAATCCTGTTTATTAATAAATGTCTTTGTCGAATCATTTAAAAATGTTTCACAAGAGGCGAACACATCTATATTATGATGAGAAATAAACAGGGATATTTGATCAAAAATATTTAGTAACCCGCGACAGTTCAAAAATGCCATTCTAAAATTAGAGCCTTTATTTAAAACATGGGTGGGGAGTAGATATTTATTTTTTGGGATAGAATGAACCATCACATCAAAAACATCGTCATCATTGCATAAATTCTCAAATATTTTACCTAAATCAAGGGGGTGCTCCTCAAAATTACGAATTCTATTATCCATTATCACGATGCTGTGTATACTTATTGACAAAAAGTGACTTACCAACCATACGGAGAGTTAAAGGAGATACAATTGTAACCAGAACTTCATCTGAAAGAGACAAACATAAACAAAAAACTAGAACTTTATAACATGAAAACCTTATATAAGAAAAATCAGGAATAGTGTGGCACAAAGTAAAGAAATTAAATATAACAGTTTTGATAACAAAAAAAAAACAAAGTAAGAAAAAACCAAATAATACTCATTATGATACTTTTGCGAACGGGCCTCCGAAAATAAGATAATCATGATCCTCAAACGATCATAAATTATCAAATAACATTACAACCAGACCACTAAACACAAAATAACAAAATACTCCACAAAATCATATAAATCAACACTCAGATTACTACTATCCAATTCAGTTATTGATCAGCTCTCTCCCATATCACCGAACCATTTTTTTTTATCTCAAGCCATACGTGGGTTCCTTTATTTTTAACCCGAGAAGCAACAATCATTCCAGACTCCTTCATCTCTTTTGCTTTAGTGAGGAATCCTGTACGTAAAGTGTTAAGTGCTGGAGGAAGGTCCGTGCAAATTCTTATTCCAGAGCCCTTAAGCTTGGATACGTTTTGCATAACTAAATACGCTTCAGCTTCATTCTTGAGCCTAATTAGCACTGGATTAACTGCCGGTTTACGTGTCTGACTTTGATTACGGCGTCTATTCGTTATATTAACAGTTTTTCCACCTAAGCGGTAACATTTGTTAATTGACAAAGATGACTCAATTTTTAAGGTATTCTTAAGTAGATCTTTCACGTGAGCTTCAAGGGATTGATTCGGATTAATATCTGTAGGTAAGCCGTGTATGATCAAGTTCGAACTTCTTTCTTTTACTTCAATTAGTAGCATTTGACGCTCGAGCAACGAGTTCTTCTGCTTTTGCTCTTCCAGTGATCTTTCTAATTCGGCTATTTTTCTATCTCTTTCTAAAGCCTCATTCTTTAACTCCTGTATTTCAGAAGACAAATTGTTAACTGCAGTTATTAAATCACCCTGCTTACTAAGTAGTCGGTCTAATTTTTCGTTTTGGAGCTCATTAGCTTGGTCGAACTTGACTTGAGATACTGGAATATTCATTATATAATTTGGCGATATGCCCGAACACAATTTTTTTTTTAAAACATCATTAAACGAGACTTACTCGCAAGGGGGGTGATTGACTACCCCCCGAAAAATCCAAAGAACGTGTTGTTGAAAGAAAAATTTCTGTTGAATCAACTACAGTTCAGGTATCCAGTAATTGCGCAATTTTAATCCTTTCATTCACTCAAATGTTTTTCAATTAGGATAGCTATCTATTTCATATTTTGGTCTTCACAGTACAGGAGCTAGATTCATACATGGTGTTACAGGAGCTCCGGTAAGGTGTTTTCAAGTATCTATCTCCACTCTTTTTCCCTCTATAGGGCAGTGACTTTTGCTGACCTTTAAAGATTTTTGTGTTATAAAAGTGGAACCGTGCAAAACAGGTCTTTTGCTTAAATGAAGTACAAGAAGCCTGTTTTCAGCTTCACAACTTTGCTCAATCCTAATTTACGAGGTTTTAAAGATCTGCAAATACATTTCCTGAGTTTTGAAAAGAAAATATTGATATGGCTTGAAATGTTAATCAAATAATAGGAGCTGCATCTTAAGAACTAAAACCAGAGAAAAAGAAAATGAAAAACTGAAAATTCCCTTAAAATTTTCCTTTGTCAAAATTTCAATAGGTTAGGAAAGAGACTTGTCAAGTAAGCAAATTTTTAACACTTAGAAATCAGAAGAGGGTCAACTTAACGAAAAACATATACGAAAAACAAATCACTACCATTTTTTAAATGAAAACCCCATCAACAAAATCTACAAAATTAAATAAATCAATAAACTTGTTTTCTGTCATGTTTTTTTTATTTTAAAACTTGGCGCCCAAAAGTAAAACTAAAGTTGTTGAACGGAGTATGAGGCTCAGTTCGTCGTTCAAAGAACGACGGTACTAAGAACGAAGAACGGCATTTCAAAGAACGGCTTACAAGCGAAACATTTCATAGAACGGCGAAAACGACCGGCTTAATTGTAAAACCGAGGATTTGATTTCCATAGAACGACGAAAACGAACGCAGCTATTCTGTCATCATCTCGATAATTTGTTAAATTTTTTCTTAACATATCGGAAATTATCACAAGAAGGTGGTAAGGTAAATTGCACAATAAATATTTTTTTAAATAAATTGAAATTATGTAGTATTCAGATGGATTTCAGTAATTCATTCCCCCCTCCCCATCTTAAAAGTGAGCCTGCTTGGACTTCAAGGTATTGCCTATACACGATCTGAATCCATAATCCATAGTAAATTATTAAAAAAGGTTGAAGAAGCCGTGGTCGAGGAAAAAAGTGTCTCCTTTTTGTTCGCACAGAGACATCTGTGTGGTCAGAGTTGATTTTAGTCTAATATTTTGTATTTTTCCGCTTCACAGACTGATCCACATATGATATAGGCCGACAACTGACCTCACGGAATTTGTACGTGTTAATCCCAAAAATTCTACCTATAATGGACAGCCGGCATATATTTTGAGAAAGTTCGGATGAGGTTAGAAGTAAACTTATGTTTAATTCTATATTCTAACTAACTGGTTGTCAATAAGACTTCTCCGCAATATCTCAAGATTGACTGAGGGTATTAAGTTGAAACTTTCAGGGCTACTAAAATTGCAACTTCTGCTCTTACGTTGAAAAATTTTGTCCAGCATATAAATAGTAAGGCAAATTACGGATTGTTATGGGAAATAATGAAAAGATTTAAAATATTATTTTCTTTACCAATGAAATAGACTCTGCCAATCAAAAACGAACACAAAATAGTTAAAAAAAAAAAAATCACAAAAAACGTTTTTTTTTTTTAAAGAAAAGTAAGGAGCTACTACATTAAACCAAATGTGAAAAGGAATGAAGTCAAATAATTTTTCAAGCGTAAAATTACCACAAATCACTATCAATAAATAAATGAAACCCAAAACGAACAGAAATTACAATAAATAGCCGAGTCAAACTACGTTCTAAAGACCAGCATATAATTTGCACTTTGCTGAAAACAAAATATATTTTAAATGTATTTTTCTTTTTTAACTTTAATAAGTCCAAAATTATTAAGACTTTCAGGAATATATATAAG
>JAQQPU010000949.1:40880-52593 GCA_029168905.1 Artemia sp. Kazakhstan ARC1039
TGATTTGTTCTAAATTTAGATCATGTGGCTACATATTATCTATTACATTAATATAAGCATCAATAATAGGACATGTTATATGACTTTCACAGTGTGATCTGATCACGCCTTCAAAAGTGATTGTCATGTTCAGAAAAAAATCTATTCAGAATGTATTGTTGATTTTCGTATATCTTACGGTACGGACTGTTCAATATAAGGGCAACTGAAAAAGCCTAAATCCATCGATATGGGAATAGAGGTGAATCTAAATTATGGAATTTAACGTCTTTTGAATTACCACTTGCAGCAGACACTTGTTCCGTTGTAATCAAAATTCCGCTTTTTAGAGTTTGGGTACTTATGGACAAGGGTCGTGCTTTACCGTCCATTACCACCAACATTCCCACACCGGCTCCAAACGCTTCTCTTGTTTCAGTTAAGGTTAGTTAGATTGTCTGAAAATACCAAATTAACATGCTCAATTTTGATAAGACATTTGAATGAGTTGATAATCTTTTTTCCATTTCAATTCATCATTAGTTAATGTTTCTAAGCTCACAAGGTCCTTAGGACTACAATTTCTCATTTCTACAAACTGATTCGATTACTGAATATACTTGAATCACAAGGTAATACGTTAATAATTTGCTTCATAGTTTTTTTTCTCTCTCTATTTTTTATCTGTAGTGTTTCTTTTGTGTATTCTGCTGTATCATTTACTGTAGATGTGAAATAATGTGTTTCCGGTTTAGTAACAAATAAAGTATCTGTTTATCTGTCTAGAGAAATATACCTCAGGGAGAAGAATTTTCGAAAGATTTCTTGAATTTTGTTGCAAATGCTGTAACCTTCTTCTCTTTACAAAATTCCTTCTTTTAATTTTTCTTGTTTGAAAGTTCTCTATCACATTTGCAGTTATTAATTATGACCTTCGCAGTCACTCTACTCCATGTAAAATAGAGTACAAATTGGGTGTATCAAAACTTAGAAAGTAGCATAGGTATATATTGCATTTGTGCTTCCATTTGCATCAACTAATTTTAAGAATTGCTTTAAAGATCATTTCTGGCATCACCGTCTACATCTAACGTACCACCTTCACCCTGCACTGAACGCAAAGCCCGTCGCTATGCCGCTGTTCCAGAGCTGCTCCTGTATGGAAAGTCAATTAATAAGCCTTCTGGCTCTACTTCTGCAACAGACATTCCAAGTGTAGTACAAAGTAGTTCAAAGCTTAGTAGTTAAGATGTCTATTTAGTTCCGCCATCTGTGCCTTAATTTTTCGTTTTGTTGAGCTGCGAGCTCCTATAGTTTAGAGAAATAACTTTTTAGCTTAGATATATCGAAGAGTGTGGATATTCGTTGACAATCTTCAACTTGTGATTTTGTATCGGTGAATTTTTTGCTTTTGGGGATTTGGAAAGATTTTTAATGTTATATTTTCGAAGGAGACCATTTTAGCTAAGTAAAATCATATCCTAAACTAGCAACGTTCGAAAATTAGGACTAGTCAACATCTTGCAGTATCTACAAAGAATCTTTATGTTTACATTTTCATTTAAAATTTAGTATAATACATTCATGGCTAATTCGATATATTTGGGTATATTTTTTTATTACTTTTAATAACGATTTAACAAAATTTCAGGAGTTAAGAACCCTAGGTCGAAATGTTGTTTCGATCTGACTAAATTTACATTATCTTTTATCATCCTATACAGAATTGTTTTGTTGCATATGGCTTATGGATTCTTTCCAATAATTTAATTACTCTCCCTGCACAAGTATCACTAAATCGCATCTGCCAGTGTGTGCTTTCAGCCCAATTATCATTTAGCTTAAGCATAATATAGGTAATTTGATACTTATGGCGAAATCGTATTTCTTTACCGATATTATAGTTTATGACAAAAATGGCTTATGATAATTGCTGTTAATGTGAAAAATTGTTGAAAATGTTTGATTCAAATATCTTAAAATAGTCAAGATACTAAATAGCGCTATCATATGTAAAATCCATGTGTCTTTTCCTTATAAGCAGAATAACTGAACTCATTTGATAAAATTATACCGTAAGCCAGATAAGAGATAAGAGACCAGATAAGAGAGTATCAAACTATGAATGGTTAAAGAATAATCTGATGACACTTAATTTTATCGTGTGAATTCCAGCAGTGGCGTAATTTGTGGGGGGCAGTGGGGGGCAAACCGAGGTCTGAGGAGCGTAGTTTTCCTCCTGCCCCATGGCAAATTACGCCCCTGAAATCTAGTGATGAGACATTTCTTGGTCAAAGATTGCTAAACCATCTGGCGCCAGCTACTAGTACCTTGCAGCGAACTTTTCGGCAGCTCGTGGTGGATTTTCAGACACATTCTGTGACGAAGGGTGGGGGGGCTGAAGTTATATTGGCAGTTCACAAAACCTTACATTGCAAGCAAGTTCTATCATACCTATGAAATCTTTATTAATAAGTAATCACCAAAAATCATAAACCATCAATAAGCTTCAGCATTAATCAATCTTCTTGGGTTAGACCTAAATCTTTCCAAGATATTATGGATAATTTCTTCTTGTTTGACTTTTATTCTGTCATTCCAGCTGTTTATTTCCAGCTTTTTCAACCATCTACCTTTTATCAACTGCTTTTTTAGCCATCTACCTTTTTCAACTATTTTTTCAACCATATCTAGTGTAAATTTGAAGTTCTAGCTTGCGGTGGCTAATCCGATTTGCGCAACTCATTTCAAGGCTCTGATCCACGAAAAAAAAAAATTGTGATTCGCGCATCTGCCCTTCAGTATACCTTGTATATCTCTAAGAAGTTTTTATTTCTGAAAGCCATGTAATTAAAACTGATATTTTCTCATTAAATTTTTGCTTGTTGTTTTTGAATGAAAACAAAAGAAAACGTAATCTGATACATACTAAACAGGGTTGCCAAAGGAACGCGAAAGGGTGTATTGTTCTTGCAAATTGTCTGCTTTGAATATTTGAAACAGAAGCTGATTTGCGTTTTTTTTTATTTTCCGTCGCTTTTTTTTCTTTCTTTCCTTTTCTCTAAATGACAAGTATACTCTAAAGATAAACGTGATGCCGTCACCATATTAGGTATTATTGTTTTAGTTGCCTCATTTTGAACTCTTTTGATTTTCCTTTTAGAAATTATGAGTGCTAAGCTCCTCAGGAAACGTTGTGCTTCTGAATATACCAAAGTACTGAACTATCAAACATTTATTAACTCTGAAGTGTTTCGCAGTTTCCTTTTTTATTTTATTTTTCTTACATAAGCTTATGATATATTGTCATCATAAACGATTAATCATTTAGCTCGATTCCGAATTTAGTAAATTTTGAAGTTTTTTTTTATTATTATTACTACGACTTACTTCATTGTTGACACTTGTAAATAATTGAGTAAACTCAAACCAACTGTTTTGTATTTTATGACTGTCTTGTTGTAGTACTTGTTTATCCAAAATTAATTAATTCGATTATTTGTTACACCTTAATTTAACGAATTGTCGGTTTTTTTTTGTTTTTTTTTTTTAATAACAGGTAATCATGAATGAATGGCACAATTTGATTGGAATGACTTATTTTTTCTTCTTGGAATAAGACTGAGACAAACTTGTGTATCGTTCTTAACTTTTCAGGTTGTTTCCGTAAAAAATTAGCTTTCGATATTTTTTTTCTCTTTTTGGTATCGATGTTTTTTATGCTTTTTCCCCTTAAAACGCTGGTACAACCAAGTCACGTCTATTCTTTAGATTATGATAATCANTCATAATTTATTTTTCTTTTCAAATAGGTTGTGTAAGAAAAGAAACCTTGTCAATAGAAACCAAAACTCTGAACAAAGGAGATGTTGATGATAATATCTGAATGATTATAAGTATGTGAAATTCAGTAAGTTTAAATTTACCCATCAATAATAATCAGAAGAAAATCTGCGTAATTTTACAAAAGGTGGAAACACTCCCCAATATAGGTGCGACCTTGATGAAAATTACACCATGAAATTTTAACATGTCCAAAAAACTGTCGAGTGGATATATCAAGCACCAATCTTTAAACAGTACGAATTGTTACTAATAAGGATAGCTACAGATTCTTGTCCCAACAACCCTGGCCTTTACGGCACAGTTCGACTTCTTTGAAGGCGGAATAATCTAAAAAAAGAAGAATGTGATAAAAAGTGTTAGTTTTTGTCTAATGGTTATTTGTTTGTATTCACTCTGAATAATAAAACTCTCGGTTTGATGGTATGAAAGCGAATCGGAAAACAATCACTTGCGATTATCCAATGGCTATATTTTTTGCTTTCTTAATTGCTTTCACAAATCGCTATTCAAACTTTTGTGTAAAGAACATGGGTAGAGGGAGCGGCAACCTTCTTAAGCATAGGCATTTTGTATTCATTTAATCACGCTCTTTACCTTTACACGAAAATAACTTATTATTCTTGCTAGATGTTTCATATTCGACAGGTAATTGTGCAAAAAATGAAATAAAAAATCATTAGAAAGAAACCTGTTTAGATTAGTTAGCGTATATGCAGACGCCACTCAAAGAGGTTGCTTGGTGGGCTTTTTCTTTTTTATCTGGCCACCTTTGTGGGCTCTCTTACGATGGACAATGGTTTGGGACTGCGATTCTAGATAATAAAGTAAGCCTCTATCGTCAAATACGATTAATACATGGTGGGCGACTTATAATCCACATCTTCAAGTGAAAATGTTGACGTTAACGCCATGTGTTTGGAACTAACAGACGGTAAAATGATCTCTGATTATTTCAAATTGTACGGAAAACATATCTTTCCTTGTTTTTAAGCTAAAGAGTGTGCCCTCTTTTTTTTCATAATCCAGTATGGATATCAACCTTAAAATCAAGCTCTAATCTTTGGTACTACATTTTATATATTCCAAAAGTGTAGAAACAAATCTTAAAAGATTTTCTTGGCTGGTAAGACATTTTTCATTTAGACTAGGATATCACACTCCCTACCAATCAAATTTAAAGTGGTTACCCGGTTCACTATTTGTCGTAGTATAAATTTATATTTGATATATCCTTCATTTGTAGATTTTTGAATCCCATCAGTGGACTATGAATGTTCATATAATTATTATTTGTATAGCATTAAGGAGTTGTGAGTTAGTATACTACATGAGTTGGACATTTGAGGCCTGGGGGAAAACACTATTTCTATCCTCTTGCTTTGAAATGAAATTTCCCGTTTTACGTTGAAGGTTCTGTTCTGTGTGGGGACAAATTTATCTTGAGGCATAATTCTATATAGGCCTATCTGTCATTAGCAGCTTTGAGCTTAAGCAAGTTATATCCGAAGCCAGTTAGAACGCAACCAAAATGCCTTGTACCTATTTTGTGGGGTTTCTCTGAAATGTTCCGGACCACCATAATACTTGCAAAGCGACTTATCAGGGGGGATTATATCTCTTTTAGCTAAATCCGCTTTGCTTTAGTCCGGTGGCTCTCAAACTGGAGGATATATCCCTTTGAGTGCATAAAACATATTGCGAATTCTGAATTTTCTTTTTCAATTGTAAGACTTAGCTATGAACAACAAATTTTATTTTATGTTAAATATATTTCAATGAAGTGTGTTTGTGCAAAAGGAATGGTTTTAACAGTTCCGACAAGTGTATGTGCAATGATGGTAGAATACTGCGAGTACATAACTCAAAGCTCCTTATGTGTTTGGATGATTGATAAGCCTGGGGTTGGGGATAGGGCCGCAGATCACAGGTACTCTCCAGTGCTATGTTATTGACCTTAGTCATTTTGACAAATCTATTGAATGTTAGATTAAACTGTTACTTGTTTTTGCTTTAGTCAATCTAACTGTTTCTAATCGTTAGAGTTGTGAATCGTGCGTATGCGTTTATTTATCCGTCCTAGTTTACATTCCTGTAGTCCAATAATGTCAAATTATATCCTATAATTAAGGTGTTTTTGGAGCTAATTTGTTAATTTTTGCTATTTTATAAGTATGGCTACTAAATTGTCTTAAACACTCAAACGTCGTTAGAAGCATGTTTGTACTAAGAAAAATCCCAGCCTATATTTTTGAATAAACTTTGTTAACACCAACACTTTAGTATTTATGTTATGAATATTCTATAGAATAAGTTAGTGTTCGTAGTTCACTGTGGAAACCTTTGAATCTATAAGATAGAAAAACATGTGGAAATAGTTTGATTTATGTTTTCGGCACTATTTTCCAGAGTGGTCCCTCTTTTAAATTATTCACCAGCTGCAGATTTATACAAATTTTGCAAAGAAAAAAAGTAATGTATCTTAATTTTGAATTTTGGCATACTGAGACCGACCAATTCCCGGCGGAGGAGATAAATTTGTGTTGCCTCCAGTTGGTCATGAAATGTTTTATCAATTTTATCTGTTGCTCGAGCCTCAAATTGCATCCATGGGCTTTTCCATCCTCCCCCACTGTCGGGGTAATTGTGAGGGGATGTAGCTTCGTAACTCTGTTCCGATTTTTCTCCAATCCATCTTGTTTCAAACTTCGACCGTCCCCAAGAAATTTCCATATTCTTACAGTAAAAAAGATACTACTCTTTGATAAACACCGGAAGTTGGTTTGATACACTGGAGTACATTTTGAATAAATTTCGTGTTTTATATGACTTACTGAAACGGGACTTCCGAAATTAAAAATTAGATTAATGAGTATGCAGAAGTTATAGCTCCTGTGTTTTGTTTTATTAAGTAGGTGTCTTGTGACTATCTATTGACTGAAAGAGCTCAGTATGCTTCGATTGGCTTGAAGGGGGTAAGCCAATGGTTTGACCCGTTGTCACACTGGATAATATGTTCACTGGCTTTGCTCAAAATATTGATGTTCGGCGTATCTTTTTGTGCCTGAAGCTATGGCTACCCAATTGGTAAAACAATCATCGGTACTTGTATGATATACCCCCTGCATTTCGAGTTGTTCATGCATTGACGCACTGTAAACCGGTTTATTTCGCTAGTTTCTTTCAACTTGGCGTGAGAAAAGACAAAGAGAATTGACAGAATAGATGGGAAATATAATATCTGGGTATATATTTGCACATTGGGGGGGGGGGAGTAAAGTATTTGGACAGTGTGAAGTCAGAAAACAATTCTTACTTCATAATATCAGAACAATTGTAACTAACACATTTTGCATGCAGACCTGCTGTACTTTACCCCCATTCCACCCCTAATGTGTAAATATATATCCCAAATTTGTTTTTAAAGTATTATATTTGTATCATACTAAGGTATATTTTATTAGGATTAATCTAACTTCACTTCTTGAGCTGCTGGTGGTATATCAAACAAGTACCCAATCATCAACTGTAGATGTAGCCTATGACTTGGCATTTAAATCAGAAATATATCCTCAAATGAAGCAGGATTTTTCCTATTTCAATATAATTTACAATATAATTGCATAAGAGTTAATGCTTTAATTTTATAGTGAGCAAAAATTTCCTAAAATGATAGACAAACACTTGCAAAATTCAATAATAAAATATTTTAATCCTGAAAAGTTATTTTCTATTCTGTTGACGGTTGCAAACCTCGTTCAGTCATAAGCATCATATCCTCTATCATTCATTGTAAAATCAAGGCTGCTTATCCATTGTCTAAGAGTCAGCGGTAAATAGAACTTCTGTAAGTCTTGCCTTTCGTTCTCTGAAGACCTAAA
Organism: Artemia sp. Kazakhstan ARC1039; assembly: GCA_029168905.1. Taxonomy (NCBI): domain Eukaryota; kingdom Metazoa; phylum Arthropoda; class Branchiopoda; order Anostraca; family Artemiidae; genus Artemia; species Artemia sp. Kazakhstan ARC1039. The sequence continues at coordinate 48,584 of JAQQPU010000949.1, forward strand.
ATAACATTAAATGTATTCGTTTATTCTGTGAGAGTTGTAAAAAAGGGAGGAAGTAGGAGCAAAAGGCCAAACAATAAACAAGGTATTTTAACATTAATGTAAACTAAATTTCTTTTTAAGAATGACCGTATAAACTGCTACAAATATATTGTTTTTAGGCCTTTTGCTAGCAAGAATGGCTGGAATTGACCCATAAACAAGCATGGGGCAGTTCAGTTTACCGTAACGGAGAATACCTTCAGAAAGGGGCAATGTTAACCAGTGGTGTCAGCTCAGAAATTCAATGGGGGGGGTGGCAAAAACGTATTTTTCAAAACTGAAGTAGGTATTTTTTTTTTTTTTAATGGAAGTAGAAAGAGGTTTTTTTTTATAGTAAAAAAAAAAAAAATTATTTTTAAAAATTTTTGGAGCTTTAAAAATTTTTGAGGGAATTATTCCCCCCCCCCCCATTTTGACGTCTTTGATGTTAACCCTTATGTATTCGCTCGAAAAGCTTGAAAAAAAACTACTTGAAAATTGACAAAGGATGCCTTATCTGGTTTGTATCTGTTTCTCGATTAATTTCATTTTCGTTTGTTGTTGATACGTCAGCCGCCTTTTCTGAGGCCATATTGAACTATCCAAAGAGGCCTAACTACAATAGTACGTTGACGATTCTGCTCCCTGTCTCGATATTGCATGGTGGGTGCGTGGAAACTCAGGAGCATCCACATCAATTGGTGAATTAAACACTACATAACTATATTAAAGAATTATAAGTCTATTATGGAACCAGAATTTATAATTATTTTTCATTATTAGCATAAAAACATTTGTTTTCAAAGGATAGTTAATGTTAGCTATGATTCTAATATTATTAGTCTTTTTTGCTGTTTTTTAACATTTCTACGGCCAAATGTGAATCATTGGCAAGAAAATAAGATGTTTGTATGAAGAATATTGCTATATACCCTAAAACAGAGATTCAGCACGCTGCTAGAACGTGAAATTTTTAATTATCTCTATAACATTAGGGCCATAAGTCGATTATTTTGTTATATGCTTTTTTATCTTAAGCCCTAAGGTGTATACCATTGAAAAAATTTTGATATTGCTTTTATCTAAATAGGCAATCAAAACACTATACGAACGATATTTTCTGGTTTATGCGGCAAGTCTCGAATTTAACTGGATAGATAATCCTAGCCATTTCCCCGTTTGTGTATTTAAGAATAATGTTGTCCGGTGTATTTTAACTTAATTCAACGCTATGCAGTTTGAATGAATTCCTCTCTCAGTGGTATTTATTTTATGTCTTGGAGATCTTAACACGAAGAACTGGATTATAGGACTATTGAACAAGGAAAATCCTTGACCTGTTGGTTAATGCTTGGCCTTTCAATGGAAACTAAAAACTGGGAAACATACCTTAAATTGTGTCTTTTTAAATATCTTCCTTCTTGAGAGCGTGTTTGATGTGACCTTTTCGAAATGACCCCTCGACATCTAGGTGCAAATACGTACTTCCTAAAAAATAAAAAATAAACACATAATTTAACTCAGATTTTAATCATCCTGCACAGGGACATTGCAAGCACTCTTTTCAGGAGGGACTCTAAACTTGTTTGGGGATGGGGAGGAATAAGAAATATCTCATTTTTAATGATAATGCTACGATTAAAAAAAAAACACAAACATTCGTATAATTTTCAAAAATGGGGAGGCTACCCCGCTAATTTGTAGAATGTAGTCAAACAATAAAAGTACTCAATTAACCCAAAACCTGTCTCTGCTATCCCAGCAGAGATAACTATGTCTTTTATGATGACTTAACCTCCTAGAGTCCCCGGGGAAAGGGCTCCAAGTTATGAAGTTTTCCCAATGTTTACATATAGTATTGGTTATTGGGAAGTATACATACGTTTTCAGGGAGGATTTTTCTGGTGGGGGAGGGGAGTCGGGGGTGGGGGTCGGAGGATCTTCCCATGGAGGAATTTTGTGTAAGGAAATGGAATTTTCAATGGAGGGGAGCTGGATTTCCCAGCATTATTTGAAAAACGATCAGAACTTAAATAAAAAATAATGTAAAAAAAATTCTTACAGAATGGGCACAAAATTCAAACTTAAGCGTAAAGAGCCAGGTATTGACGAGGAGGCTATCCCCCTCATATAAGTAATAATTTCTTTTCATTTTAAGTTTTAATGTTGCTCCATACTTGCATCCTAACTTTCATCCATACTTTCATTTTTATTTTTATCCAAAAGAATTCTTCTTTTTGAACCCAAGCTGAAATGGTGTAGGGTTACAACATAATGACAAATTATTACTCGATTGGCAGAGCTAAGTCCATTAGCAATACGATTATTATATGCAATACGCAAATCGAAACTAATTTTTTTTCTTTTTTTGAATGAGGGGGCTTCAAAATAAAGTTCTCAACGTATATTTCTAATTGCTTGTTCAACATTGCTTGTTCAATAATGAACTGTTTTTAACTTGCTTATGCGATATCAGAAGAGAATTTGACAACAAGTCTTTAATTCACTCTCAGCTCCCAACTACGGGCTCCTAATTTTTACCCTCAAGCCCAAAGCCAGAGATGAAAAAACTTCCAACCGTGAAGTATGTCATTATCCCAAGCCATAACTGGCGCATAACTTGGAATCCTTGTCTATGTAGCATATTTTATAGTCGATCAAGACTAAAAAAAGTTACACAGCATTTTCAGTTGCCGTTTTGTTATTTTATAGAATCGCACTTCCTAGTGAAAATTTATTTTTAAATGTTAAGATAAATATTGATAAAAATTTGAGGATAAAATAGCTTACTTTAATGACTTTTAAGTGCTCGTAACACCTAGCCAATGGCTAATTTGAAAACTATCAAGTGTTGGTATACGATGGATAGCGGCATCTCGGGAGTGCTTTTACAATCAGAGTCCGTTTGTTTTCGGGTGCTAACAAGAAAACTGTATAGTATATAGTAAAGTACGCTTGACGCGAAACAACCGCACGGCCGCAAATAACAAAAGAGAAAAAAGAAAGCTATATACATAAACAATCAAAAGAAACATTTGAATAAAACGATTAAAAGAAGAAAGAACAAGAGCCAAACTGCAATTAAGTATCCAGAATGCAACTAATGAAATTGTATTATGTCTCTTTAAATATATTTATTTAAAAGGTGACAAATTTTACACGTAGTTTGACAAGTATATCCTCTTTTGACTCACGGCCTGGTGATCGATTTGAAACTCTCAGGAAAAGTTTTTTTTTAAGGGTACTTAGAATTTTTTCTTTAGTGGAAGGGGGCAAACCGTTTTTTTTCGGCATCTGCTACATTTTTTGGCATGTTTTGCTTATCACAGGCTCTTAGGCGAGTTTCTCCATAAATCGGAAAATACTTTAGCACGACGATTATTTTGTCGAAATCTGAAAGTCATATAAAAATAAACGCCTGACTTTTTCTTATCGGTGAGTGAAAAGTCGGTCCAAGTCTTGAATTACTTGTCTTGAATCGCCGTTTTTGCGTGCATGCAATATGCTCACCGCCTAACCCTAGCGTTGTTTATACAACGGGTTAAGAGTAACTGTGTTTCAGGATAAGGTATACAGCGCGAAATGGTTGTCAAAACAAGAAGACAGGCTAAAATTGAAACATTCTCAGTCTGATTATTTTTAGTTATCGGCAGAGCCTGTAGGATGACAGGCATAAAAAGGAGAAAAACGAATAGGCTACTGTATAGTGAGGATTGGAAATCAATTGACTCTCACCATATAGCGGGGAAATACTTTAAGGCAACCGTTGGACAAAGTAAAATGATTAGGGCCGTTCTTTGACTCTAAGATCTCACATCTTTCTGTAAAGATTTCCGTTCTTTTGTTCATCTTTGTTCTAAGATCTTACAGCTCACGGATGTTAGCAAAAAGTGCGAAGAACGCCATTTTTCTGCCACATACAATGATGAGAGAACTTTGATGATATACTTATCATTGTTCTTAGACCGCTGATCAGAGCAGTATGATGAAAG
>JAQQPU010000949.1:58058-76515 GCA_029168905.1 Artemia sp. Kazakhstan ARC1039
GAACCTTGGAGTTATTTCTGGAGGAGTGGTCGAAGATGAGACAAGAATTGGCAGAATATTGCTGAAGAAGCTGGGAGTTTAGGATGAAATAGTCATAGGAAGCAATTCTTATGTTCTTTGGCACCGGGCACGACGGTTCATCGTCTGACTTCATCGAAAGTAAAGTGAATATCGAGATAGACATCTGTACATAAGGCATATTATGTGCAGTAGAGGACATGAGAAAAACCCAAAGTTTGCAAGGAGCTCCTAAGTGATACCTATACGAGACCTACCGCTAAACGGGACTGACGGTTTTTCAAGCTAAAATATAGTATTAAAATCATATCAATAAAACAATATGGCGTTGTTTGTTGAATATTCTCTATGGTTCCGTGCGTTTAAATAGCTAAAACTATAACTGCATCGTTCAATTGTTTTATTACTCAATTACATACCTAAACTGGTTCAATCCGGACATGTTATCTTTTCGTTCCTTTAAGCTTTCCATGCAGAGATTTTCTTCTAAGAGGTTTCTAAAATTGCCAAATTAAGCAAACAAGCGAAACAGTAAAAAAAAACTGTCCAATTTGTTTGATATATGAATGGCAGTGTTACCTAGAATCACATTTTCTATTAATAACATCTGGTGGATCTAGTTTCATAGGAAAAAATGATAGCTCTCATCCCTCCTCCCTCTCAATGACACTTTTTTGACCTCGTGCATTTAAGGTCGTACAGTCAGGTAGATTGTAGCTGCCAAAAGAGAGACCATAATCTGAAGATTAAACCTTCACAATTAACTGAAGTGTGGGGAAGAGGAGGGTATGTAAAAAAATCATTCTAGTTTGTATATTTTTTAGGGACAGGAGCAAGCTCGTCAAGACAGCCTTGTAGATTTATTTTCATTATAGGGAAGGATAGACAAGATTATAAGAATCTTAGCATTTACGCTAAGACCAAACCTTCTCCACACCCTCATTGCGTGCCTAGTTCCGGTACATGCCCAGTTAACTAGAGTACTCTAAGGGTAAACCGCTCACAGCATACATGTGGCAATCTCTATTCAGAAGAGACCAGGTTACTTCTTGCAGTAATTTGTAGTCAGTCATCTTATTCCAAAAGTGTACTTTTTAGTTAGCTCTGTCATTTCTATTACTAAAATCTGTGAATACAATTCGTTCCCAGCAATTGGAAGCAAATTGGTATTTTCCAGCATAACATTGGGTTTTCAAGATTCTTAGGTTTTCTTCTAATTTTTCATTTTTTTTTCAGGATCCTTTTCTAGCCTACAGAAATACTTTGATATCTACAGACCTTTAATACCTACAGAAATAAAGCCAAAAATAAATTTAGGTAAATTTTTCATTGTTCATATTATTGACTTATGAATAAAGTAAACATATCGCTCGATGCCTTTTTTTATGCTCTTTCCAAATACGTCACAAATGAATTTTACCCCACCCCTATATATACCAATTCAAGATATATATTTGCACCTTAGGGGGGGGGGGTAAATTTTATTTCTGATTTAAATGAGAGGTAACTTTAAACTTTCCCCCTCCCCATCCCCTAATGTGCAAATATATACCCTGAATTGGTATATATAGCGGTGGGGGTAAAATTCATTTCCGACATATTTGGAAAGAGCATAAAAAGGCATTGAGGGGTATGTTTACTTTATTCATAAGTCAATAATATGAACAACGAAAAATTTACCTAAATTTTAACTGTCAACACGAATAAACAAAACCTACCAGGTTCAGGAATTGTTTATTTTCAGCCATAAAGTCACTGTCAACAGCCAAACAGTCCCCAAGCATTTTTATTCTCTCCTCTTTATATTTTCCAAAATAATGGCTTTTAACGCGAAGGACTTAAAAATGATCCTTGCCAAACAGGGAACAATTTAAGGGATGCAGCGGGATGTGAAATTCGCCTGGTATCCCAGGCATGGTAGAAAAGTTTATGAACCAGGCTTGTCTTATCTAAAAACGAAATGATTTCAGACCAAGGACATATGTCATGTCTAGGATGTGCGAAAGGCTAAACATCTGATATTTATAGGAAATTCTGTCCATATCTATCATTTGTTGCTGGTTGAAAATTACTGGAATCACCAGTGTATAGACCAAATGTAAAGAATTAAAATATTTTATGTTGGAATTTCATACAAACTTGAAATCATGTAGGTTTTTCACGTTTCAAGGCATCATTGAACTATTATGAACTATCCAAGAGAAATGAAATGGCAAATCTATTGAATCTAATTCTATTGACATGCTAGAGTTTGTAGAGTTGCGTGTTAAGACAGTGGGATTAGGACGTTACAATCTCGAAATAAATTGTCTAAGACACTAAATATATTATATGGCCGAAGAAATATATCTTCGGCCAGCTCGTACACCAAAAGGAAGGGGCCCCCTTTACCCCAAATTCAGTTCTTCTCGATTTCATCGTCACGTCGTAAATTTTTCACATATTTTGCCTGTTTTGCGTTTTTTTAAAGTCTACACCCCCCCCCCTCCCTCCCCGCTCCCAATTTATATAACCTAAATACATGCCTAGTCTGAAGTCGCTGGGTGGGATTACGGAATGTGCTGTTCCTTTTAAATTTATTTTCACAAGGAGAAAACCATTAACATTAAAGCAGAAATATACATACATTTACAGATTTCCTTGTAAAGAAATAATAAGCAAACTGAACAGGAAAACTAATTCAGCGTTTCCTCTGATTACCTAAGCTAACTCATAACAAGAACGCCAAGGACCAAGATATTAAATTTTGAAATCCCATTGGCAAGTTCCGCAACCGTAAAATTGAATACTTAATTGAACTTTCTTAAGCAACAGATTATAATATATGACTGTTATAAAATTTATGGCAATATTTGAGTACGGAAAACGGAGTACAGTTTATAAAAGATTAATATTAAATCTTACTTGACATTATAATCTTGTTTGAGCAATTACTTCACGGGAAATAGGCAATAATATAGAGGTATGCAATCATTTACAAAAAGAGGAACATTTTTTCTACTCCAAAATTGCTTGAAAAATCATAAAAAAAAGAAGCAAAATTATGAATCTTTACAGCGACTTGGCGTGGGATACGGTTACCCTGTGTGATAATCAAAATAGACGCTCCACACTAAAAATCAATATATCTTCAACCAAGACAAACCAAATTCTTATTTAATGCTTAAATTATGACTTTTCTTTACTGATAAGCAATGTACTATAGTATCTAAAGAATTTTGAATCTTTTAAGTATTTTAGATCTTTAAAGAATTACATTTTTTCAAATGAAGGTACAGAGCGACATCAAAGCAGCGGTGGCGAGCCGCCGGTGTAATGTCGGTGGCGCGCTGCCGGCGCGACCATTGTTGACCGCAAACGAGTTAGAAACTTCGCGAGTCGCTGGATGGACGCTGGTCTTCTTCGTTATTTATCAAGAGAAGTAGAAATCTGGTAGAAACGAAATGGCTGTGGCATTTCAGAACCCTTGCATAATAGTTGAAATATTTAACAGCTATGTATTCCTAACAGAATTAATTATCGAAATTAGTAGTATTATTTTCATCGAGCAACCGTCACCATCGAGAAGAACTGTCACCATTTACATCACAGCTGGGTTGGTAGGAATAATCTTTCCCCTTAGCTTTCATATCATCAAACATCCAGAAGGGATTAAGAAATCATATCCCCTTTCATTCCAGATTGTTTTGGTAATGAAGATCTGTGCTCTTAAATACAGACCAACCAAATGTGTTTTTAGTCCATGAAGCTGGTGGCAAATGACCAAGCTCATCAGAGGTTCTAACTCCAGCCAGGGTTGCCAACTACTGACGTCCAAAAAGAGTTCAAATCAAGGCCAAAAAAGAGTGATTTTTGGCTCAAAATGAGTGCAAGTCAAAAAAAATTGCATGCGCACTACTGCCGCTGCTTGAAAATCAAGTATTTTGCAGTAGGCAGCAAGACATGGCTAATTGTAGGAAAAAAGCCAAGACAGATAGTCCGAGTAATTGAGAGGCAAAAATTATTAAATGGCACGGGTATAATGGTGGGAGTAAGTATGACTCTCTTATTGGAAAAGTACTTGTGTGTTAGTTTTTGGAAAGGCACGCCTGCCTAGAAACTCAAGCAGGCTGACTAAGGTATAAAAGAGTACATTTCAAGCGAAAAGTATGCAAGTTGGTAACCCTGTTCCTTGGGTTTATTACACTGCTGACGAAGTTGCCAACTACTGACGTTCAAAATGAATGAAAACTAACATCCAAAAAGAGTGATTTTCCCAAAACCCAACACCCAAGGAGTTGAGGTGTGGCAGCCATCTCCCTCAACTAGAGGATACATTTTGCTCATTTAGAATTTCAACAACCCTCTTTACTTTCATTTGAAAAACTTGTTGTTTTTCATATTTAATTGGTTCACCCGTTGCACGTTGCTGCAATTTTAAGAAAGGAAATTCAAAGAAAATTCCCCGGAGTGGAACTCCCCCTTCGAGGAAAATTCCCCTAGTTAATTTTCCTTTGCAGAAAACTCCCCCCGGAAAATTCCTTCTTCCTTGAGGAAAATTCCCCAGCGTATTGATAACTATCACATTTTTCATTTAAAATTATTTGACAGAGTTCCTTCAGAAAACTCCCCTCGCGGACCATTGTCCTCGGGAAATCCCCCTCCTAGAAAAAATGCCCATCTCACCCTCCCCCTGCATAAAATTCCCCTCGAGATTTTCCCTTCATTGGGGAATCGAATCTAAAAAATCAAAAAACACGATTATGTACTGAACCGATAAATACGAACATCGATTTTTTTTTAATGTCATGCTGTTAATCACAATAGAGTTAATCCCAGGCTGAATAAAGTAGTCCTTTACCATACATACATTTATATAAATTATCTTATTAATTTATTTTGATTATACATGCAAAGATTCGTAAAAACATACGCAAATCAAATTTATTTTACATTATCCATAATTCATAATCGCCCCTCCCCGCAGAAAATTTTCCCGACACGTAAAATAGCGATAGTACTTTCTAATTCAACAAATACTGTTGAATACCAAACTCATGGAGTTTACTGAAAAATGTATTTTATAATTCCGGAAGTTTGTTAAATGACGGAATTCATAACTACTAACCCGTTAACCGAATATCCAAAAAATTTAAATAATTTTACCAGATAGAACCTTCAATTATTTGGGTTGAGAGGTCTCTAATGTAATCAGCACGAACATTATTAAGAGTGCCTTGGTGGGGTGGGGGGGGGGTGATTTCATACCTAAAACCTTTGCAAGATTCTTGGGGATCGAATCAACAGTTTAGTAAAGCATAAAGGACAGACAGACAGGCACACACACACATTCGATGTTGTATGTATAGATTTTAGTTATTTTTTAATGATGTATTTAGGATTAACTAAATGTGAGGGAAGCTGCCTCCCCCACCCCCTTTAACCCCTAGTCTTTAGAATGCACTTAGAGTTTTCTCTAACGCTGTAAGAAAAAGGATCCATCCAAGTCAATTTGGTGTTTTGAAGGAAATGTAATTTTCCAAATAAGAGGGAATCAAACTCTGCCCTTTTCACTTAAGTTCAAATTATTATCCAACTGATTTTACATTTAAAACTATTTTACATTAACTTTATATTTAAAAACTCCTGTTCAGGCAAAGGATTTTGGCAAAATCCTTTAAGGATTTTGTCGTTTTTTTCAATTTGAATTTTTTCAAGATCTCCTATTAGGTCGTTAAGGTTGTCCTATAAGACAAAAACCTCTAAGGTTTTTAGCCTTCTGGAAAAAACCTTATGATGTATCTTTAAAAAATTTCAAGTTGAAAATATTAACAAAATCCTATATGTCTAAAACTTGACAAAAGAGATGAGCTTACCCACCCTTCAGCTCCCATGTTACACGCTTGATACAACATGCTCATCCAAGGGAAGGGTGAGGTGAAGTCCACCTCCCCCATAATCGGCACCTCACATGGAAAATTTTAAAATAGTTACTCTCTCTCTCTCTCTCTCTCTCTCTCTCTCTCTCTCTCTCTCTCTCTCTCTCTCTCTCTCTCTCTCTCTCTCTCTCTCTCTCTATCTCTCTCTCTCTCTCTCTCTCTCTCTCTCTCTCTCTCTCTCTCTCTCTCTCTCTTAATTTCTTTCTCTCTCTGCCTTTCTCCATCAATCTGCTCCATCAAGTCTGCTACTTTGAGTTGATCCATTAAAAACTTGAATAGTAACCTATTTACATAATTCAAAAGACGTATTCACTTAGGAAGGAATGGAACAAATGCAATTTTCTACCTCTTTAAACTTTACAGTAACTTTAGCTATTGCCAGCTATTATATGTCATAATTGTCTTTAAAAAATAGTTTAAAGGAGACTGGAAGTCGCTTTAAGGCTACTTCAATAGCTGGAAATAGAGCATAAAATCTAGTCAAGATTCCCTATCTGACACTTAATAAAATAGCTGAACAGCTACAACTTGATGAAAACAGAGTGTCTAAGTCGCTAATGAGGACATAAAATGTAAAAAAACGTGTACATACTTTGTACTGCATTTCAAACTTTCCAAAAGATAAAGATGTGAGTCAGTTGCCTGCAGGACCTTACTGAAATGCTAGACAAAGATCCAGATTGATGAAGTTTGATGCGTAAATAGAACTGTCGATTTAAGTAAAAGCAAGGCACAATTACTCACCTCAACAATGAAAGACTGGAATCTGCTGCAAGGTGACACCAAAGTAAGTTTACTGAATTCTAAGTTGAAAGAAAATTTTCAGGATAAAAAGCTTTTACCATCCACTATCCATCATGACAAATTTTCTTTGTAGATACGTGAGGAGTTGAAAGTAATAGCTATCTTACTTAGGTTGCGCCTTGGCTATATTAAATTAGCTGCTTTTTGTGGAATAGCAAAGATAGAAGTAATCATTATATGAAAAAGAACTGGCCACATCGGGAGTCACTTTATCCAGGACAAGAAAATGTTTTTCACCAGCAACTTCTAAGTTCGGAAAAAAAAAAACTAAATGCCTCCATTGCATATAAAACTAGGCCAAATTAAAAATCTTGTGAAAGCAATGGATTGTGAAGGTAGGCAGCAGTGTATGAATGGATTGTGAAAAATCAATTCCCAAGAACCAGTGAAGCTATACTAAAAGAAACAATATTTGTTGAAACTCGAATAAGGGAACTATAAAAGATACGCAATTTGAAACCAATTAAATATGCAAGAACCATTCATGCTTGTCACTCAAAAACTTATCACAAACTTTCTGTAAACTTTCTAGATCATGAAGATAAAATCCCATGGACTTTGAGCAATAAACATTGGGAACGTTTCCATCGAGACTTTGCGGAAATGGAAAGGCATTACCAGTATAAATGGTGTCCAAATGTATTGGCAGACTGTTGTGGGACACAATTCATTAATAATTAATTATTAGTGATCTCCTGACACATCAAGTGAATTTTGTTGAAAAATGAGGAATAAGCAAATACTAAAAACTCACCCTGGGTCTGGCTCCTCTGTCAAAAGCCTTCAGTTCGTTTTGTTTTTCTAGGGGACTTCTAATACCATTTTGACTGAAAAACTCTGCTTTATTCATCTAGTGTTTGATAATGAGTAAGCACAGAGCCAGCAGACGTTTTCCTAAAACAAAGTTTATTCATCAAATGCATGAAACAAAATTAAGGCGAGTATTAGCAGCTGCCCACTAAACTTATATCAAACGTATCTGTACATCGAAAAGCATGGGAGAATAATTTTGGATGTTTTCCGTTATGTGCTCTAGGAAGATAGTCATTTGAAGGAGCTTACTTATAGTGCAAGCAATCTAATGTACTTATTTGAAAGTCTTACAATGCAGGTGAAAAACATTTCTTTCAAACATAGCCTACTGCTACAATTTTTTGCTCTAGATCTATTTACTAGCCCTTCAAGTAGAAATATGGAGAATATAAAGGTTTGCAACAACCAAACGTGCAGGAGAGTTTAAAGTTGTAGTGGAACATATATTTTTAAGATGATTTTGGTCTTCGAGTTCTAGCATTGGGACAAAGTCAACTGCATTGGTGTTATTGTTGCTGCTGGGTTTTTTTTATCCTTCCTTTTGTGTGTCTGTATGTCACAAATATGCATCTTGTAACAAATATTATTTCATCCTTTTCAAGTTGGCACTTGAAAAAAAACTTGGAAGTTTAAGAATGGTTAGAGTAAGGAAATATTTAAATTGGAATATTCTAATCTTTCACATGTTATTATTGAATATACAGCCTTAAGAGCTGTCATTATTACAAAATATAAAGTAAGCAAAATGTTTGTTACAAAGCATATATCAAATAAATGTAAAAATCAAAACATTCAAACAGATAACATGACAGCCAGAAATTGAAATAAACTAAACACTAAGTTCATTCTTGTAAGATCTTAACTTTACAAATTAGTCTTCAATATCTGGATATTTTCAGCAGTTGCCCTTGCAGGAATATTGTGTTTACCGAAATGAATGCTGTATCAACGATACAGCATTATACAATACATTGCATTGATACAATACGAAATATTGTATCAACGCGAAATGAATGCTGTAAGTGCGGCGTCAGTTACATCGGATATGCCCCTTCCAAGTGCGGTGAATAATAATACTGACATAGCCGCAAGTGATGAGAATAATGTGATTCCGATTGACAAGTTACAGGAAGAGGACTTACATATCATTTTCGAGAAAATAATCAAGCCACCATGTAAAAGAGAGTGTTGGTTCTTTCGGAATGGTTTTTGCAAGAGGGGAGCTAGTTGTAAATTTGCTCATGAAAATAAAGTGACTCCGATAAACAAAAATAGAGTTCGACCTTGCCCTGAACAGCCCAAGTCAAAAGGGGTGTGTAAATTTTTCGAAGAAGGAACATGTAAATTTGGTATTCACTGCCGGTTCCTACATCCATGTTATAATTTCCTTGCCAAGTCATGTAGTAGTATTGAATGTGTCCTTGATCATATAACGATGTGCCCTCGTTTTAGATGCTTAGATGAAAATTGTAGACTAGCGCATTTTAACCGTACTGACCCAAGCTCATCAAAAAACGCCCACTTTCGACGACGCAAACAGCAGAAAATCCAAAACAAACCCTCTTGGGGTCTAGAAAAGAAGGTCCACCTTCCTGGGGAATCCAGCATCCCTTTTCAGTACACCACCCCTCCTATGACACATCTCAGGAGCCTCTTAGACCCCCTCTCTCCTCCTCCTCCACCTATCCATTTTCATCAACAGCTAATCAACAACCAGCCCCGTCCTTATTCTATCCCCCCTCCCCTTTACCCCTTTCCCTGCAGAAGGAAAAAATTGTTGGTGACTTCAGTTTAAATAATCCTGTTGCTGCCCCAGTCGCGATAGGGGGCAAGAAATTCCAAAATAAACCTTTTTCCCGGGAGTTTCACGACAAACGTTACGTATTTCCTTCTTTCCTTTACAGCAACGCCGAAAGTTTGAATCTAGAGAAATTTATTGAACTTCAGACTACAGCTCAAATGCTTGGCTCTTCCGTTATCTGTGTTTCCGAGGTCCACCGGCAAGATCTTAATTTATTGAGGGTTCCTAACTTTTCTTCTTTTATTAAACTTCGGCCTGATGACCATCCTCTTGGGAAAAAAGGAGGAGGAATAATGACACTCGTGCACGAATATTTTAAACCTCAGCTTTTAAATATACCTTTTCTTGAAGAAAATGATGAAATTATTTGGGTCAAAGCCCAACCTAAGCGACTCCCTAGGCCGCTCTCTGCCATAGCAATGTGCGTTTTCTATTATTCACCTGGTCAGCCTGCTGCAGCAAGAAAAGCTTTTTGGGAGAAGCTGCAGGAATCGACAGATTACGTCCAGAGAACTCACCCATATTTTGGAGTAGTAATGCTAGGAGATGCTAACGAACTCGATAGCAAATCGCTGGCCAGGTCACTTAACCTTAAAAATCTAGTCGATTTCCCAACAACTAAGGGGAATACCTCTCTGGATGTAATCCTGACAAATCTTTCGGAATATTACCAGAATCCCAGTAAACTACCACCACTTGGTGGAAGTCATCATTATATGTTACAGTGGAACCCCTTGGAAAAAGTAAAAATTAATTATTCAGTAACCGAAGTTACTTCACGGCCGATCACTGACCATGGTCTGCTGCAATTCGGTGACTGGATAACGGGAGAAAACTGGGTCGTGGTATCTTCAGCTAAAGACTTGGATTCCCAAGTAGAAGAATTCCATAATAAGTTAAATTCAAAATTTCTCGAGTGCTTTCCCGAACATAAGACTAAATTCTGTTCTAGTGATAAACCATATGTAAATTCAAAAATAAAGCAACTAATAAAACATAAATTGCACCTAATACGAAAAGGTCAAGTGAACCAAGCAAAACAGTTGGCAAACCAAATAAAATGGAAAATCAAAAAGGCACAAGCAAATTATTATGAAAATGAAGTTGACCATCTTTTGGAGTCCAAACCGTCGCAGTTTTTCAGTAAAGTAAAAAGTCTAACTGGCAAAAGTTCTCAACCAGTTGACTTCATGAAGGATGAGCCTCTTGAGAAAACCGCGAATGATTTAAATGCCCATTTTGCTTCAATTGTGCAGTCTTACCCCCCTCTTCCACCCGAGGATCCTCCAGTAAGTTTAACTACTCCTTCAGATGATAATTTAATTGCTGATATTTCATCGGCAATTATAATCCGTTAACTCTCTTCGTTAAAAAGAACTTCCGTTGCCCCTTTTGACATTCCAGTTGCACTCATTAAAGCATTTGCTAAAGAATTATCATTTCCCCTTCAGATAATTTTCAATAATATAACAAAAACAGGATATTTTCCAAAGAAATGGAAGAAAGGGTTTATTACTCCAATTCCAAAGAAAGGAGCAGCTAATGATTTCTCTGGTGTCCGGCCGATCACAGTTACGTCAGTTTTTAGCAGAATATACGAAAGCTTTGTTGCCACATGGCTGAAAAAATATCTTTTGAAAGTAACTGATCAAAAGCAATTTGGTAACATCCCTAAGTGTTCGACAGTTCATTACCTCGTTAATTTAATTGATTTTATTTTAAAACACCTGGTTGAACCTGGAAAATGGATAAATTTAATTGCAATTGATTTCAAAAAAGCATTTGACCTTGTTGATCACAAAATTCTTTTAGAAAAAATGGCGGAAAAAAATATACCCAGCTTTATTATTAAAATCATCAAGAGCTTCTTAACAAATAGAGAGCAAACTGTGAAGTATAAAGACCAAATTTCCACTTTTCTGCCAGTTTTTTGTGGAATTCCACAAGGAACAGTGATCGGGCCGCTGGGCTTCCTCCTCATGATAAATGAAATTGCTACTAAGCTGGGGGACAGATGGAAATACGTTGACGACTTGTCCTTAACGGAAATCGTATCTAAGGATTCGAAGAGCAATGCTGCTGGTATCATTGACCAAGTTACCTCAGAGGCGGCTGAACTAAACATGGTCGTGAATAAAGACAAGTGCTCGGTCACGACATTTTCTTTTCTTCAGAATACTCAACCGTCTTTCGAACCTCCTATCGCTTCCGAGCTAATAAGCTATAAAATAACTTTACTTGGTGTGGTGATTTCTTCTGATCTCTCATGGCGGGAGAATACAAAGACAATTGTAAAAAAAGCTAACGGCGCAATCCAAATGCTAAAAACACTGAAAAAATTTCGAGTTCCTAAGGATAAGCTGAAACTAATATTTCACACTTTCATCCGCCCCTTAGTTGAATATGCTTGTCCGGTTTGGCACTTTGCCCTTACCCAGGATGAAATTGATAAAATAGAACGAGTTCAGAAGAGATCACTGCAAATCATTTATGGCGGATCCCCTCTACCTTACTCCTTTTACCTCAAGGAATTTAAACTTGAATCCCTTTCTTCCTGCCGAGGAAAATTATGCCAAAGATTTGGCTCCACCCTCCTTCAACATCCCATCTACCGATCATTCCTTCCCCCACCTTTTGTCCCTATAAGATCTCGTCCCCCCAGGGAAGTGGCTGAGAAAGTTCCGAAACTAACCCCAGTCCACTGTAACACCATGCGTTATAGTAAAAGCTTTGTGCCAAGCTTTGTCAAATATTATAATGATCTCTAGTGTTTTTATTGTTTAGTTTATTTTTATCCAGACGAAATTTTACCAGATAATTTTATTCCCAATCTCAAGTGTTTTTATCCTTTAGTTTATTTATCCTGACGAAGTGTTATCAGACTACTTTATTTTGTTAATTATGACTAAGAGACATCATATTTGGGCTTTGCCCACGAGAGCTATGTCTTGTTTTTTAATGAAATAAATTTGAAAAAAAAAAAAGTTTGTTAATTCTATGGTAATTTAGTTTGTGTTTATGCTGTTGTTAATATTCATAAAAAAAGTGGATGGATGGGTGCACATCAATGTTGTGAATTTTGTGTACGCAATACAGTGCTCAGTCACAAGATCACCAAAGTTGCACAGAATTGCAAATAAAGGTAAATTCACTCTTTTAAATCTCTCACAGCCATTACTCTTTTAAATCATTAACATTAATGTAGCATATTTGTGTACCCAATACAGTAGGTATCAAACAAGATCACCATAGTTGCAACAAAAAAGTAAACTAGGCAATTTCAGCATTTTAAATCTCTCACAGTATTCTAAGTATATATCATATATCTTTGTTGCTGCTGTTGTGGGAAATTATCTTTGTTGTTCTATGTTGAACCCTGTCAACCAATGCAGGTCAGATTTGTCAAAAGTTGCCAATTTATAGATCCTAATAATGGCATCATTAGTGATTTACAGGCAGTTAAGAAACAGCAAGAAAGAACTTGTAATAACATGGAGGGGATTATTTGCAGATCTCAAAAGAGGTGACATTTTTAGTGACAGGGTGATATCTCCACTCAGCTGTATAAATACCTGAATATATGCCATCTTTCTTGAATTATATTGTATAACTGCACATTTTTATGACATTTGAAACTCAACTTTCATTGCAGTTGGCAGTTGAAATACATAAAGTTCTGGTTTCTTTTAAAAAAATTAAGGTAGCAAAAAAGAAATAAAAGGAGATTGCATTATTTCCGTAAAAATTTTTGTCAGGTTTAGCACGGGTCATGGGAAGAACTAATACCAAAATTTTGCAAAGCTGGCAAGTTTCAATAAACAAATGGCATCTAAAAACATGGCTTTGACTTTAAGCAAAGATAGTTGGACTCAAAGTCTACTGATATACCATTGCAAAGAGCAAACACTAGAAAAGCTGAAAATTCGCAGTTTCTACATAAACAATAGTACCATCTAATTTTTGATGCCTTTAAAGTAGATGGTCTCATTACATGATCTACCAGCCACCATTAAAGAATTTCAGCAATTACTACATATAAAATAAAAATAACTGACAACAATCTATTAATAACTGACAATAGAAATGCCAATAAAATAGTGCTGGAGAAACAATAGCCACATGGTAACAGGTACATTGCCTTAATCTAAAGGTTGGATTGTGACTTTTTGTTAATATAGTACACATAAGTAAAATCAATTGCTCAAATATTTTCTTTTGTCACATACTGTGGCCATAGCCATCCTTTTCAAAGAAAATATTTTTACATTACTTTTAATTGCACATTTTTTTTTCTAGAAAAACCAAAATTGCATAATTTTTCATACATTATATAATTACACAGAGTTTGTTTTGGATATTGCCAGTGAATGGTTCAGATTTTCAGTTTGGGGCTGGTTTTGGTCATGATTTTCTAAATCATGTGCATGTAATTTCCAATGGTATGCATATGTATATCTTGAACTTGGGTAGGATTTGCCAAAGCAGTTCTAGGATTTGAGCCAGTTTCTAAGCTATATTTTGAATTTTTTGCTCAGGGTTATTATTAGGACCAATTTTCCTAAAAAATTTCAAACCTTACCACTAAGGAGGGAATTGAGATATGACATTTGGAATACCTTTCCAAGTTGGAAGGAAAAACTTTATTTAGGCTAGAGATGTATTTCTGAAAAAAATATTCTGCAAACACAAAACCATCTAAGTTCACATTAACTCAGTAGTCTAGAGGGGGAAGCAGTTGAGGTGGATACTGGAACACCTTCCGAATCTTAATTATAAGTTAGGTTTTAGATCCATCCCACAAAGCTATATTCACTCAGCTAATCAAAATTGAAAGCTAACAAAAATCAACTATACCCCTATTTTAGCTTAAATTTTTGATCTTAGGGCTAAAACCTAGTAGTCTTGTTTTCAGAAATTCTAAATAACCAGTAATGTCTGCAATCAAGGTTAATTTCCATATCCAGTCTTTGTCAGACAGTAATAATTTGTCTTTACTTTTTAGGAAGTCATGAATTTCTTTTCTTAATTCAAATACCCTACTCAAGACTTCCTCACAGCCTAGTATTTTACTGCTATGTATTATGGTAAATCTTGTGATTTTGTTTCTGTATCTTTCAACATGTCTCTGAACTGTCTAAGGTTGAGCCCATTTGATCTTATTAAAAAAATTCAAATGAATTTACTGAAAAAAATGTGCAATGTCAGTTTAATATACATATGCTGATATTTATTCCTTACAATCTTAATTAATTTTTGTTTTCTTAAGTTATAAGTGAAAACATTTAAAAGAATGTACTAAGTATATTCTAAATTTTAAAAAGCATAGGGTTTAGAACCCTACTCAGACTAATTTCTGCTCGTTTTGAGTTTGACTTATTTTAATCTCTGTTTGTTTTGGGTTTCATTGATTTATTGATACTGATTTATGGTAGTTGTATGCTTGGTAGATTATTTGATTCTATTTTTGTTCATTTTTGGTTTAGTGGAGTTCTTTACTTTTTTTGAAAAACTTATTTTGTACAAAAAGGTTTTTTAGATTAATTTATGTTTGTTTTATATTGACATAGCCTTTTTCAGCAAGAAAGACTGAGCCTCTTCTGAAGTTAAACAGCTATCCCTTCCATAAAAACCTTTATACACCCTGGGCTAAACTTACAACTTGCCCCTAATGTGTGAGGTTTTTTTCAACCCCAAAAGCCTTGTTATATGATATTTAGACTATTTTGAATAGAATGGCTATCTCAAAATTTTTATTAGACGCATTTCGAGACAATATGATGCATGTGTAGGGGTGAGATGGTAAATGCCCTCTGATTACTTTGACTCTTAAAAAGAGCACTAGAGTAAGATAAGATAAGATTTATTACTGAAAAATGGCTATCACAAGCCCAAAAGGGCCGAATTCGCACTTTAGCATCAAATACAGCGAAAAAAAGCAACAAAAACAAACAATCAAACAACAACAGAAAATTATAAAAGGGTCAATGTCAAATGCGTAAAAACGTTAAAAACAAAAACAAAGTAAACTCATAAAATTAGAAGGCCAATGTCAAGTCAGCAAAAATGCCCCCCCCCCCAAAAAAAAAAATCGTAAAATTAACGAGGGGATAAAGTAGAATTAAAACAAAAACATAAGTTAGTTGGTGACTAACAAACATAAATATAAATATAAAACCCCCAAATTTGCAAAATGGGCATTAAAATTAATAACTATGAGGTAAAGAGTGAGTGAGGGGGGGGGGGGAGGCAGCAGAGATTCAGTGGTTGAAAATGTCAACTATGTAAGAGATAAAAGTTCTTCTATATCTTTCAGTGCAAACTCTTATTGGGGCGAGAAGGGAGATTTTAGTTGACACAGAACACGGGAGGCAGGGTCGAAGGGGTGAATATTGACTGGGGAAAAGGGGAGTTGTTCAAGGGTTATGAAGGGCATTGTTAGCAAAACGCAAGGTAATTTTTGCTCTCCTTTCCTTAAGGGTGACAAGATTAGCTCTCCTAAGAAGGGAAATATAAGATGCTTTACCCTCATTGAAGATAATTCTTAGGCACCTTTTTTGTACTGCCTCTATTCTGTCTGACAATTCATGGGAAATGCCAGGATGCCAAACAGGACAGGCGTACTCAAGGGTTGGGCATACAAATGACAAGAAAATCCTCAAACAGTGCGATTTAGGGCATTTAAATTTTTTATGGAGTTTAAGGAGGGAAAATGCAGCATTTGCACGTTTCAAGATGTCATTAATATGACAATCCCATTTTAAGTCGCTTGAGATGGTAACGCCCAGTAATTTCATAGTGGTAACAGACATTTCAGGGGGGATTGGACAGGAGAAAGAAGGAGGATTTTTAAGGAAATTAATAGTAAGAACAGTTGACTTTAAAGGGTTGACTTTCATATCATCAGTAAGAGCTTTGGCTGATATCGATTCCAAGATGTACATTGGGTTGCTTTTGGAATTTTCGGAACATGTCTCTAAGACAGTTAGATCATCAACGAATTTCCATCTATCCGGGAAATAAACACCAAGGTTGTTTATCATTGTAAGAAATAAAATTGGACTTAAGAGGGTTCCTTGGGGCACACCATTATAAATTAGGAGGGGATCAGAATATACATTCAGGTATTTCACGACTTGCGTTCTGTTAGAGAGGAAAGACGCAATTATTCTAATTAAATAAGGGTCAACTTGAAAGTCATTAGATAGCTTTTCTAATAGTATATTGTGGTTGATTAAATCAAAAGCTTTTTGCAAGTCAACAGCAATAACATTGAGCCAGATATTGGGTTTTTCGAGTGTGTTGCATATTGTATCCATAAGGTGAACAAGATAGTGGGTAGTAGATGTTGAGCGTAGGTTTCTGAATTGTCTTTGGTCAACATTTGGGATTATTTTTACTTTCAACCACTCAGCTAAAAAGCTTTCATATAACTTTGAAAAAACTGGAGTAAGAGTAATGGGACGGGTACCATCAAAATCTTGATTATTACCTTTCTTTTTTATGGGAGTAATAAAACCTAATTTCCAACAATTTGGGAATTTACCAGTAGAGGTAATTTCATTAGAAAGTAAGGACAAAGGCTCTGAGAGCTTGTCGGCAGAGGCTTTAATTAGTACAATTGGAATGTCTAATGGACATGTACTACACTTTTTAATGTTCATAATTTTTGCCTCCACATCCAAGGGCGAAATAACGGGAAAATAGAGAGAGCGCAAATCATAAGGAGTGTCAAAAGAAAGGGGAGGGAGCTTCTGAACTATAGAAGAAAGAAACCTGTTCAGATCATTGGCTGTAACTGAAGGGTCTTCTTGGAAATGGAAATCTATATTATTATGTGATTTGGGGGGACATAAGTTAGAACTACAACACAGGTTTACACTAGAGTCATGTAATTCGATGCTTCCATAACCCGAATGGATGGAAGTAGGGTCTTCTTTTTGGTGAAAGAATACAGTAGGGGTCTTAAATTCCCCAGAATGAGCTGGTGGTGGTGCTTCAATGGACACTGGTGTGTTACATGACAGGCTCAGTGACTCTCGTTTTTTGACAGAGTTTTCTTGGCACTGTTGGAGGGGGGAGAATTTATTTTCGTTGAGCTGAACTGCTTGCAGTATCTCACTGACCTTTGATGTAATGGTGGGAAGGTTTGATGTAAATCGTTTTTTGACAGGTCCAAACTGATGAGAGAAGGAATTGGAGGGGGTGCTGACTGTGGGTTTAAATTTTTTTCGGCACTATTTAAGGGCTTTTTAAAATATTTGTATCCATATTTCAAGTGGATTTGACTGCATTCACCAAAGCAAAACCCACTTCTAAAACTGTCACAAACCCTGGAATGCAAGAGTTTGCACCCAGGGACACTACATTCATTCTTCAAATAATAATTCTTGCACAAATGAAGGTATTTACATGACTTTTCCTTCTTGCAAATCCCTCTCCAGGCATATTTGCATATACCTTTATTAGCATTAACTTGTTTCCTGCATAGTTCATTACTAGTATTGAACTCACACCTAGTTTTACATGCATAATTAGGTTCAATTTCAGAATGAACTTGACCTTGAACACTTGTGCCTGAGAGGGGATTAAAACCAAGACAGTTTAATCCTTTAAACACACAAACTTGTCTTTTTATCTTAGTTGAACCGGAAATCACTAGATTCGTTTCTATAATTTTGTCGTTGACCTTGTCTTCTGTTAAATTTTGATTTTTGATGATGTTATCAGGAGCAACATTAGCATCAAGAAGTCTTGTTTTAATATTGGTTTTAACAGAAGAGGGGGATTTCTCCTTTTCCTCGATTGGAAAAGACTGGGGGTTACCAACTCTAACACTTTTTGAAGTGGTTAGGGTGGACATTTCTATAATAACATTTTCAAGTTCACTCATCAATGATAATAGCTGCTGCATTGGAGGGAGGAGATTTCTTGTTTTAGGTGCAGTAGGGACATTGTTTAACAAGTTGGACTGGCAGGAAGCACAGGTCTTGAATACTGTAGCCTGGTCAGGGGTTTGGCAACTGAAATCAGTTGTTTTTGAAACGAAATTGGTTTGGCAGGACACATCGGACGTGGTTGAGGGGGGACTGTCCTGGGGCATGGA